>RJWM01043072.1:0-13999 GCA_004363535.1 Dasyprocta punctata
GGGGCCCTTCTCGTTCTCCTCTAAGGTCCTGGGCTCAGGACCGACTTTTTATTTTAAAGAGGATAAAACAAAACAAAACAGAACAAAAGAAAGCAGATTAGAACAAAGCAATGCAAGCAGCACTGGATTTCAAAACAAGACAACAGGAAATCAACAGTGGCTACTATAATGTCTCTTGTTTTCTTCAAAATAGTTTTCCATATCCTCACACACAATGAATTCAAACAAAACACAATAGTATAAAACTGATAAAAGCATAAGAATGAAAGCATTACAGGCCTTCAAAATCAGACAATAGGAAAATCAACAATGGCTACCATAATGTCTCTTGTTTGCTTCAAAATAGCTGTCCACATTTTCACACATATTGAAATCATATAAAATGGAACACATTAAAAACAATCAAAACAAAGGATAAAAGCATTATTGGACTTCACAACAAGATGATAGAAAATCAGCAATGGTTACCATAATGCCTCATTTTCTTCAAAGTAGCTGTTCATACCATCACACGTAATGAAATCGATTCTTGTCAACACTTTAGGAGACGTTCTAAGCCTATACATGTACATCTACTCTTTCTGTATTTAAGGGAAAGACAAAACAAAACACAAAAAATTACAAGAAAAACAAGAGACTAATAAATAACAATAACAAAGAGCCCAAAACAATAACAATACAGGCTTGCAAAGCAAAGTGGTAGAAACATAACTAAGGTTGTTATTTTGCATAGTTATCCTCAAAAGAGTTACTCAGATTACCATATATATACATGCAAAATTGATCTAATCCTATGAATGCTAACTGTTTTGTTCCAAGAACTAATAGAATTAGTATTATAATCCTCTTAGCTATCTTAAATGTACATGTACAAACTAATATCTTTTTTCTTTTCTCTTCCTTCTTTTCTCAATTTCCCTATCTGATTCATTTTTTCCACTTTGGGAAATTTGTTACCTTTCAACAATATTTACTGAAGATTTTGTATCTTGTTTACTCTTTCAGTTTCTTACCCTATGGAGACAATATGGTATTGACTTATTTCACTTATGAGTATGGTCTCAAAGTCACATCCATTTACCTGTAAAAGCCTCAATGTGATCATTCTTTACAGCTGAGTAGTACTCCATTGTATAAAAATAACACATCTTTTTCATCCACTCCTCAGTTGATGGGCATTTAGGTTGTTTCCAAGATTTGACTTTTACAAATTGTGCTGCGATAAACACAGGTGCACATATATCACTGTGGTATGATGGTTTCATTTCTTCTGGGAATATGCCCAGAAGTGGAATAGCTGTGTCAAATGGGACTTCTGATCCCAGGTTTTTGAGGAACCTCCAGACTGATTTCCACAGTGGTTACACCAGTCTACACTCAAAACAACAGTGCAGGAGATTTGCTTTTTCCCCTCTGCCTTTCCAGCATTTGTTATTGGTGTTTTTCTTGATCCTGGCCATTCTTTCTGGAGTGAGATGGAATCTCAGTGTTGTTTTAATTTGCATTTCTCTAATGACCCATGATGCTGAACATGTTTTCATGTATTTATTTGCCATTTGTATTTCTTCAGCCGAGAAGTGCATATTCATCTCAGATGCCCATTTTTGGGTTGGGTCTTTGAATTTCGGGGGTCTGATTTTTTAAATTATTTATACATTCTAGATAGGAGTCCTTTATCTGAGGGACAGTTGACTAAGATTTTTTCATGATTTGTGGGTTTTCTTTTCACTCTGTTGGGGATTTTTTTTGACATGCAAAAATTTTTTAATATGACAAGATCCCAGTTATTGATTCCGGTAAGTATTTCACATACATTTTGATTTTGTTCATGAATTCTCTGCCTACTCCTATGTCCTCAAGATTTCTACATACTGTGTCTTCCAGCAGATTTAGTGTTTCTGTTTTAATATTTAGATCTTTGACCCATTTTGACTTTAGTTTAGTGCATGGTGATAGGCATGTGCCTAGTTTTAATTTTCAGCATATGAATAACATGTCTTTCCAGCACTACTTATTAAAGAGGCTATGTTTCTTCCAGTGAACATGTTTGGCCCCTTTGTCAAAGATAAGGTGGCTAAGTGTGTTTGTAGTTGTGATTATATCTTCTAATCTATTCCATTGATCTTCAGGTCTGTTTTTATTCCAGGACCAAGCTGATTTTATCACAGTAGCTTTGTAGCATAACTTTAAGTCAGGGATTGTAATGCCTCCTGCCTTGTCTTTGTTTTGCAGAATTGCCTGTGCTGTTCTAGGTCTCTTCTGGTTTCAGATGAATTTTAGGAATGATTTCTCTAGATCTGTGAGGTATGCTAATGGTATTTTGATTGGAATCTGCATTAAATCTGCATAACAATTTTGGGAGAATGACTATTTTCACAATGTTTACTCTTCCTATCCATGAATAAGGAATGTCTTTCCATTTTCTGAGATCCTCTTTGATTTCTTTTATCAGAGTATTGAAATTTTCACTGTATAGATCTTTTACTTTCTTTGTTAGATTGATTCCTAAGTATTTCATTTTTTTGAATGCTATTGTGAAGGGTGTGGCGTCTCTTATTTCTCTCTCAGTGAGTTTGTTGTTTGTGTACTGGAATGCTATTGATTTTTGAGTGTTGACTTTGTATCCAGCTACATTACTGAATTTGGTTATTAGACCTAGAAGTCTTCCAATGGAGTTTTGGGGTTTTTCTCTGTAAAGTATCATGTCATCTGCAACTAATCTTCTTTTCCTATCCTTATTCCTTTTATTTCTCTCTCTTGTCTAATTGCTCTGGATAATATTTCCAGCACAATATTGAATAGGAGTGGTGATAATGGAGATCCTTGTCTTTTCCTGATTTTAAAGCAAAAGTTTTCAGTTTTGACCATTTAATATGATGCTGGTTGTTGGTTTGTCAAAGATGGCTTTTATCAGATTGAGGTAAGGACCATCTATTCTGATTTTTCATAGGATTCTTATCATGAATGCATGTTGGACTTTATCAAAAACTTTTTCTGCATCGATTGAAATGATCATGTGATTATCTTTGGCTTTATTGATATCGTGTATTATGTTCATTGATTTGCATATGTTAAACCATCCCTGCATTCCTGAGATGAATCCCACTTGGTTGTGGTGTATAATCTTGATGATTTGCTGCATTCTGTTTGCCAGTATTTTATTGAGGATTTTTGCATCTATGTTCATTAGGGAGATTGGCCTGTAGTTCTCTTTTTTGGTTGGGTGTTTCTGGTTTTGGTATGAGGGTAATACTTGCTTCCAGGAATGAGTTAGGGAGAATTGCTTCCCTTTCAATTTCATTGAAGAGTTTGAGGAGTGTTGGGATTATGTCTTCCCTACATTTCTTGTAGAATTCAGCTGTGAATCCATCAGGATCTTGGCTTTTCTTTGTCAGTAAGGTTCTAATTACATTTTCAATTTCATTAACTGAAATTGGGTTATTCAGTAGTTTTACGTCTTCATGATCCAACTTTGATAATTCATGTGTTTCTAGAAATCTGTTCATTTCTTCTGTGTTATCAAGCCTATGAGAGTAAAGTTTTTCAAAGTAGGTATTAATGATTTTCTGTATTTCCTCAGGGTCTGTAGTAAGTTTGCCCTTTTCATTCCTTATTGCATGAATTTGAGGTTTTCTTTCCTTTTTTGAATTAGGTTGGCTAGGAGCTTAGGAATTTTACTTACTCTTTCAAAGAACCAACTCTTTGATTCATTAATTCTTTGTATTGTTTTTTTGTTTGTTTGTTTCTATTGCATTAATTTCTGCTCTGATTTTTATAATTTCCTGCTGTCTTTTGACTTTGGGCTTGACTTGCTCTTCTTTTTCTAGATGTTTGAGGTGAAGCATCAGGTTGTTTATTTGTTTTCATTCTGTTCTCCTGATGTGGGAATTCACTGCAATAAATTTCCCTCTGAGAACTGCTTTCATTGCATCTCACAGGTTCCAGTAAGTTGTGTTTGTATTTTTATTTGCTTGTACACATTGTTCAGCTTCTTCTTGACTTTCCTCTGTGACCCATTGATTGTTCAGGAGTGTATTATTTAATTTACATGTGTTTATGGAGTTTTTGCAGTTTCTTTTGTCATTAATTTCTAATTTCATGGCACTATGATCAGATAATATACATGGAATAATTTCAATTCTTTTGCATTTACTTAAGCATGTTTTATGGGCTAGTATATGGTCTATTTTAGAGAATGTCTCATGTGCAACTTAGAAAAATGTGTATTCTGATGTTGTTGGGTGGAATACAGTACACATCTACTAAGGCCATTTGTTCACAAGTTTGATTCAGTTTTGCTATTTCTTTGCTGAATTTTTGTCTAGCTGATCTGTCTCTTTGTGTTAATGGGGTGTTAAGGTCTCCCATTATAATTGTGTTACTGCTTATTTGATTTTTCATTTCCATTAATATTTGATTTATATAGCTGGGTGCTCCTATATTTGGTGCACATATATTTAAGATCGTTATCTCTTACTCTTGAAGTTTTCTCCTAACTAGTATGTAGTGACCTTCTTTATCTCTTTTGCTCATTCTTGGTTTGAAGTTCACATTGTCTGAAAACAGAATACCTACTCCTACATTTTTTGGTTCCTTTTGCATGGAGTATTGTTTTTCCATTCTTTGACTTTCAGTCTATGAATTTCCTTTTGAGTCAGATGGCTTTCTTATATACAGCATATAGTTGGATGCTGTTTCTTGATCCATTCTGCCAGTCTGTTTCTTTTAATTGGTGAATTGAGGCCATTTACATTAATGGTTATAACTATATATATTGGCTTATTTCTGTCATGTTATCTTTCTGCTGTTGTTTCTTTACCTTTCCTCTGTGTTTAACTATTTGCCTTGCCTTGTGGGTTTTTTTTTTCCGTTGGTGTCCCTGAAATCATAGCTATTTTTATGCCTATCTAGAATATCTTTCAGTTTTCTTTGCACGGTTGGTTTGGTGCTCATGAAGTTCTTCAACTGTTCTTTGTCATAGGAGTATCTTACTTCTCCATCAATTCTGAAGATTAGTTTTTCAGGGTACATTGATCTGGTTGGAAGTTGTTTTCCTTTAGAATTTGAAATACCTCACTTCATGCTCTTCTTGATTTCATTGTTTGTGTTGAGAAGTCGACTGTGATTCTGATGGGATTTCCTTTATAGGTGATCTGTCTCTTTTCTCTTAACAGCTTTTAATATTCTGTTTTTATGTTGAGTTTTTTGGGATGTTGATTATTTTATGTCTGAGTGTAGATTTATTTTGGTTATGGCTCATCGGAGTTCTATATGCTTCACTTAACTGTATGTCAGTTTCCTTTCCCATGTTTGGGAAATTTTCAGCTCTTATTTCTGTAAATAGTCTTTTGATATTATTTGTGTTGTCACTTTTTTTTACACCTATGACTCATATTGTTTTTCTTTGCATCATCTTGCAACCGTTGAATTGTTATTTCCTGATTCCTTGTTACTTTCAAAAGATCTTTCCTTTCCTGTTCACTAGTTGAAATCTTGTCTTTGAGGTCTGAAAGTCTATCTTCACATGCACTGAGGTTTTTTGCCAGATTTTGATGGAGATTTTGATTTCCTGGATATCTCTTTGAATCTGTTTCAGGCATTCTGTGTCTTTCTTATATTGTTCATTCAATGTTTCTATCTTTATATAGTGCTCCTCAATTTTTTAAACTATGTCTTCTTTAGACATGTTCAGCATTTGTTTTATTGCATTTATCATTTCTTCTTTTACCTGGGAGATTATTTCTGATCTGAGTTCCTTTACAGCTTCATGGACTTGTTTCTTTACTTCAGTTGCTATTGTTTCAGAAGTTCCAGGCATATGGCTTACATTTCCTTCTATGTCCATGTCTCCTAGGCTTATTTGGGATAGGCTGGAGGTTTGAGATTGCATTTTGCTCTTCCATTCTGTCATTTCTTGTATTCCCCTGGAAAGCTGAATGCAAGGTTTCTATTGCTTCCTGGGTTGAGGATATCTGTCCTTACGGCACGGAGTTTCCCCAGTTGAGTGGGGGTCATTAGTCAGGCCTTATCAGATCACTAGTGGTACTCGAAGGCTCCTCAAATGTTGGGAGTACACTGGGTGGGCCTTCAGCAGGCCATGCATGGTCCTCTGAAGCTCCCCAGCTATTTGAGTTTGCTGGGTGGGACTCTACCAAGTTCTGAGTGGTGTACCAAGGCTGAAGATAGATGGAGTACACTGTGCAAGCCTTCAGCTCAGGCCATGTGTTCACCAAAGCTCCCCAGCTGCTTGGGCACACTGTGTGTGGCCCAATCAGGTTGCAAGTGAGGTGCTGAATTTGCATGGTTGGATAGGGTTTGCTGTGCAGGACTTTGGATCATGTCACTGAGTGCAGGCAGTTCCCCAGCCATTTGGGGTCACTGGGCAGGGCCCAACTAGTCCCTGAAGGACCTACCTGAAGGTCTCTGGCTGATTGGGCTCACTGGGTGGGTCCCTACCAGGTTCTGAGAGGGATGCTGAGCTTGCACAGCTGGATGAAGTGTTTGCTGTGCAGGGCTTCGGCTCACACCACTGAACATGGATGGATCTCTAGCCACTCGAGATCATTGGGTGGGCCCCAAGGGACCTGCCTGAAGGTCCCTGTACACGACTTTTAATGTGCTTCAGAATTATATTTGCCAGTATTTTGCTGAAGGATTTTATGTCAATATTCATAGGTAAGGATGTTGATATATAGTTTACTCAAGGGCCTTTGGCTTTAGTCTCAGTGTGATTCTGCCTCACAAAATGAATTAAAGAATATAATTTCCTTTTCAATTTTTGATAAATTGGGAGGTATGTCTGTTAATTTTTCTTTAATTGCTTGGTGTATTTACCAATGAGGTGATAGCATCTGGGGTTTTTGCTATTATTGTAAGGTTTTTGGTTACAAACTCAGTCTCTTTACAATTATAAGACTATTTAGTTTGTTTCTTCATAGTTTAATTTTTGTAGGTTTTATGTTTGTAGGAATGTATCTATTTTGGTAGGTTGTCCAATTTGCTAGTGTATAGTTGTTCACAGTACTCTTTTAAGATGTTCTATTTACATAGAATCAGAAATTTCCTCACTTTTGTTTCTAATTTTAGTGATTTGAGTCTTTTTTTTCTTAATTCATCTGGTTAATGGATTCTTAATTTTATGGATCATTTTTAAAGAATTCACTTTTAATTTTGTTAATTTTCTCTATTTTCTTTTCTTAATTTCATTTGGGTCTGCTGTAATCTTTATTATTTGGTTTCATTTGTTATCTTTGTATCTAGTTGGTTCTTTTTCTTCTTCATTAGATTATAAAGTTAGGATGTTGAGTCAAACTTTTCTTGAATTTATGGCAAAAATTTCTCTTAGCATAGTTTTTTCTGCCACCCATAAATTTAGTATGTTGTGGTTTCCTTTTCATTCATCTTCACAAGTTTTCTAACTTGCCTTGTGGATTATTCTTTGATTCATTAGTTGCTGAAGGGTGTGTTACTTAATTTCCACAAATTAATGAGTTTTCCTGTGTTATAGATTTCTAACTTCATCTAGTTGTGACTATAGAAGACACATTGTAATATATCACTCTTTCCATAGCTGTTGAGACTTAATTTGTGGCTTAACATGTTGTGTTTCCTGGAAAATATCTCACAAGTACTTGAGAATGATGTATGCATGATTGTTGTTGGGTGGAGTGCTGTGTATATGTGCGTTAAGGATTATTGGTTTCTTGTGTTATTGAAGTTCACAATTGCCTTATCTTCTGTTCCAATTTTTTATAATGGAGTATTGATATATCCATCATTATTGTAGAAATAGCTCTCCCTTTAATTCTACAAAATTATGTCTCATATGTTTTTATGATCTGTTATTAGGTGCATAATTATTAGGCTTATAATGATTTTATCTTTTTGCTCCATTAATCTTTCATTAACTTATAATATTCTTCCTTGTGTCTGTTACACTTTTTTATTTAAAGTCTATTTTTTATATTAGCATATCCCTTCACTTTTGCTCTGGTTACTATTTTGATGGTATTTCCATTTTCAGCCCTCCATTTCAACCTGTATGTACCTTGTAGGTAGTATGTAGATAGATTATCTTCTAAAATCTATTCTGCCAGTCTCTGCCTTTTGATTGTAGAATTTAACTCATTTATATTTAAAGTAATAACTGATAAGGAGGGTCTTCTGCAAATTTACCCCCTGTTTTGATACATCTTAAAGCATTTTTTGTCCTTCTTTTACTGTTTTCTTTTGTGGTTACTTGATTTTTTTGTGGTGGAATATTCAAATCCTTTTCTCATTTCCTTTTTATGTATTATTATCTATTTTCTTTGTGGTTACCAGAGGAATTACACTGAACATACTGAACTGATAACATTTTATCTTAAAGTTACATGAATTTAGCTTCAATCGCATATAAAAACTGCTCTTTTAGCAGCTGTCTTTCAGTTGTTGTTGCTACAAAATTATATCTTCATACAATAGGTCTAAAAACATAAATTAATTTTTAAAATGCATTAGTCTCATATAAAAAAAGAATTTTTTATTTATTAGCCTTTCAAATCATGCAGAAAACAAAAGGTAGAATTACAGACCATTGTTACAATAATATTAGCTTTTATAATTGCTCGTGTATTTGCCTTTACTGAGAGAATTATTTTTTCATACTTCATTACTATCTAGTGTCATTTCATTTTCAATGTTCATTTCATGATAAGTTTCTAATTTTTTTCATACATGTGCTTGTTTTTGAATGCTTGCCCCTTCAATGTCTGGTTCCCAATTGAAGAAAAAAATAAGCAAAGGAGAAAAAATGATGAAGGAAGACAAAAGCCCATTACATACCCTGGAAATTACTTCAGTCAGAAAAGAAGGTCTTACAACAATGTGGGAAGGTGTTGTAACATTGACTGATACCTCTTTGTCTGCACATTTAAGATTGAAAATAACAAAGATTGGAACACACCCACTTGCCCACTTTGGCTGCCAATGTGCTAAGAGTTGAAAGTAATTGTACTTTACCATCCAAGCCTTCCTCTAGAAATTTCAAGTTTTAAATAGAATTTGGAGTTCCAAAATAACTACACCAGGCAGATTCTGGTAGTACAATAATTGTCTAGGAGAAGAGACATATTTCTGGTGATTCCAACTCTGTCATCTTCCCAGAATCCTCCTATATTGATTGAATTTAGTACATTAACTTACATTCCTAAAAACGCCATCAGAGCATGATATATTATCATTTTGATATACTCTTGAATACGGTAGATTAAGATTTTTAGAAGTTTTAAATATTTATGAAGGATACTTATATTGGTATTTATTGGTAACTCTCTTAATTTCTGTTTTATCTTAGTTTCATTTTAATGCTGATCTGATACAATGACTTGGGATGTAGTCCATCCTTTTCAGTTTTCTGTAAGATTTTGTTCAGAATTTCCATTCATTTTTCTTAATACTTATTATAATTAACTAGGGAAACCATTTGCACCTTTGTTTTTTGGGGTAGTTTTATCTAAGCTGTCAATTTTATTGACATAAATTTCCTTGTTATTATTTCAATGTATCTAAAATCTGTAAAGATATCATTTATCTGATTCCTGATACCAGTTGTCTGTGTTTCTCTTTTTTTCTTGCTCATTCGTACCAGCCACTTGTCAGTTATATTAAAAAACAAGTTTAAAAAAGTTTATCTATTTTCATTTCTTTTTTTATTTTAAAGAGAAAAAAACATAAAAAAACAAGCAAAACAAACAAGCAAACAAACAAAAAAAACCCCTACATAATAGCTATATAAGATTTTAAGACCATAAGAATTTTACAATGGTTGTTTTATTGCATTTTGTTATCTTCAAAAGAGCTGCTCAGATTACCAGATATAGGCGTGCAAAATTGATCTAACAATATGAGCACTAACTGTTCCTTCCTTTGAACTAGAATAGTGCAACTATCTTTGCTATCTTGCATATAGATAGATAGAAATATTTTCCATGCAGTTTGGTTTTTGTTCATGAACTCTCTGCCTAATCCCATGGCTTTAAGATTTCTACCTATTTTCTCTTTCAGTAGATTTAGTGTTTCTGCTTTAATATTTAGATCTTTAGTCCACTTTGACTTTAGTTTAGTGCATGGTGCTAGACGTGTCTAGTTTTAATCTTCAGCAATGTGGAAATCCAGTTTTTCCAGCACCATTTATTAAAAGAGGCTATCCTTCTTGCAGTGAACATATTTGGCCTCTTTGTCAAAGATAAGTTGGCTGAGTGGAGTTGTGTCTGCACCTTTTAATCTGTTCCTTTGATCCTTGAGTCTGTTTTTTTGTCAGTACCACGCTGCTTTTATCGAAGTTTTTTAGTACAGTTTTAAGTCAGGGGTTGTGATGCCCCTTGCTTTGCCTTTGTCGCCCAGAATTGCCTTTGCTATTCTAGGTCTCTTCTGGTTCGAATAAATTTTAGGATTATTCTGCCTGCTTCTGTGAGGTATGCCATTGGTGTTTTGATCAGGATTACATTAAATATGTATAACAATTTTGAAAGTATGACCATTTTCAATATATTGGTTCTTCCTACACAAGAATAAAGGATATCTTTATGTTTTTAAATATTATCTTCAATCTCCTTTTTCAGAGTCCTATAGTTTTCAATGTAAAGATCTTTGCTTCCTTCTTTAGATTGATTCCTAGTGTTTCATCTTTATGGATGCTATTGTGAAAGGTGTTGTTTCCCTAATTTCTCCCTTAGTGAGATTTTTATTTATGTATAGGAATGCTATTGATTTTTGAGTATTTCTTTTGTATTCAGCTATGCTACTGAATTTGGTTACTAAATCTAGAAATCTTTTAACACAAGCGGTTTTGGGGTCTTGTATGTAGAGTATCAAGTCATTCACAAATAATGGTAACTTAACATCTTCCTTTCCTATTCTTATTCCTTTTATTTCTTCGCCTTGCCTAATTGTTCTGGCTATTTTTTCCAGAAATATATTAAATCAGTGGTGATAGAGGACATTCTTGCTTGTCTTGTACCTGAGTTTATAGTGAAAGTTTTCAGGTTTTTGTTTTTTCTTTCAGTACCAGGGATTGAATTCACAACTTTGTTACTGCCAGGAAGCTTTCAGTTTTGACCATTTAGTATTATATTGGTTACATGGTTTTTGTCACATTGGATAAAGACCGCCTATTTGTTTTCTGTAGGGTTTTTATGATGAGTGGGTGTTGAACTTTGTCAAATGCTTTTTCTGCATTTATTGAGATGATCATATGGTTTTCATCTTTGGCTTTCTTAACATGGTGTATTACACATGGATTTACATGTTGAACCATCCCTATATTTATAGGTTATCCTATTTTTTGTAGTGTACAATCTCCTTGATGATTTTCTGCATTTTGCTTTCTGAGGGTTTTTGCACCTATGTTAGGAAGACTGGCCTGTAGTTCTGTTTTGTGGTTGGATCTTTCTGGTTTTGGTATCAGGGTAATGCTTACTTTCAGGAATGAATTTGGGAGTATTGCTTCCCTTTCAACTTCATTAAAGAGTCTGAGAATTAGTGCATTAGGTATGCTCTAAGTTTCTTGTGGAATTCAGCAGAGAATTTGTCATAACTTGGGCTTTTATTTGTAATTGAATTTCCTTGACTGATAGAAGTTTACTTAGAATTTTTTTTGTACCAGGGATCAAACTCATGACCTCATGCTTGTCAGGTAGGCATTGATGGTGCTGAGTTATATCTCCAGCCCTGCTTAGAGTTTTTATATGTTCTTGATTTAATAATTCATATGTATTAGGAATCTGTCCATTTCTTCTGTGTTTACCTTCTTACTAGAATACAGGTTCTCAAAGTAGGTACTGATGATCTGGGTTTCTGAAGCATCTGTTGTGATTTCATCCTTTTCATTCCTAATTGCATGGAGTTGAGTCTTTTCTTTCCTCTTTTTGATAAGGTTGGCTGTTTGTCAATTTTATTTAATCTTCCAATGAAACATCTGTTAGAATTAATGACCCTTTGAATTGTTTTCTTTCTCTCCATTATATTAATTTCTGCTCTGGTTTCTGTAGTGTTTTCCCTCATATAATCTTTGAGCTTAACTTGGTCTCTTTTTACTAAAAGCTTGAGGTTTAACATTAGGTTGTTTGAGGTTACTCTTTTTTGATGAGGAAATTCTTTGCTATAAATTCCCCTAATAGAACAGTTTTCATTGTTTCCCGTAAGTTTTAGCGTGTTGCACTGATATTTTCATTTAATCACAGAAACTGTTTAATTTCTTCTTTAATTTCATCTGTGACCCATTGGTTGTTTAGGGGAGTGTTATTTAAGTTACATATGTTTATGAAACTTTTGTGGATTCTTTTGCCATTAATTTCCAATTTTATTGCACTATGGTCTGATAATGTCCATGGGTTAAGTTCAATTCCTTAACATTTACCTAAGCATGTTCTATGAGTTAGTATGCGGTCTGTTTTGGAGAACATTCCATACGCAGGTGAGAAGAATATGCATTCTGTTGTTGTGGGGTGGAACACTCTGTAGACATCTACTAAGTCCATTTGTTCAAAAGTTTTATTCAGTTCTGATACTTCTTTGTTGATCTTTTTGTTCATCTGTCTACTTGTGGCAGGTTGTTGGGGTTTCCCACTTCAATTGTATTAGTGCTTCTTTGATTTTTCATGTCCATAAATATTTTTATGTAGTTGGATATGCTGGCATTTGGTGCATATATATTTATGATTGTTATCTCTTCCTCTTGGATTGTTCCCTTTACAAAGATGTGCCTCTCTTAATCAGTCTTACCTTGAAATTCACTTTTTCTGCAATTAGAATAGCTACCCCCATTTTTTTCTGAGTTCCTATTTCACCGAGTATTATTTTCCATCCTTTGACTTTTAGTCTATGAATTTCTTTTTTAGTTAGATATGTTTCTTGCATGCAGAATATTGCTTCTTGATCCATTGTGCCAGTCTGGGACTGTTGGTTGGCAAATTGAGACTATTTACATTGATGGTTACAACTGTGTATTGACTTGTTTGTTAATGATGACTATTCTAATATGTGTTCATGCTATTTTCCTGTTGTTGACTCCCTCCCTACCACGTTTAATTACTTGTCTTAGCTGCTGTGTTCATTCTGTTGAGATTAATGGAATTGTAGTCTTCCTTATCTCTTTCTAGGATGTCCTTCAGAACAGTTTGGAGTGCTGTTTTGGTGGTCATGAATTTCCTCATGCGTTCTTTGTCGTGGAAGTATCTTATTTCTCCATCAATTTTGAAAGTTTTGTTGGGTATATCAATCTGGGCTGGAGGTTGTTTTCTTTTAAGGCTTGAAATACTTCACTCCAAGTTGACATTGACCTGAAGGTTTGCATTGAGAGCTCTGCTATGATTCTTATGGGCTTTCCTTTATACGTGATTTGTTTCTTTCCTCTAACAGCTTTTAATACTCTGTTCTTACGTTGAATCTCTGGACTCTCAACTATTATATACTTCGGTGTAGATTTTTTTGGTCATGACTCGAAGTTCTACGTGCTTCACTTATGTGTATATCAAATTATTTTTCCATGCTTGGGAAGTTTTCTGTCATTACTTCTGTGAACAATTTTTTATGTCATTTGTGCTATTTCCTGCTTTTTATTGACTCCAATCCATCTTACGTTATTCTTTGCGTTGTCTAGCAGTTGTTGGAGTGATATTTTGTGATCCCTTGCTATTTTAAAGAAATATTTCTTTTTATCATCCCTAACTACAATCCTGTCTTCTATATCTGATATTTTGTCCTCACACTGGCTCATTCTGCTGCACATATTTTCAATGGAATTTTTAATCTCCAGGATATCTTTTTGAATCTGTTTCATGGATTCTATTTCTTTCCTATGTTGGACATTCACATTTTCCTAAGTGCCTCCCTCTCTCTCTCTTTCTCTGTCTCTCTCATCTGTATCTGCTCTACAGTCACTAACCATGTCTTTCATTATGAACACCATCTCTGTAGTTATCACAGAACTTTTTCTGATTTTGATTCTTTCCAGAGCCTC
>RJWM01043073.1:0-13967 GCA_004363535.1 Dasyprocta punctata
GAACATTTTCATGGTATCCTTCCTCATATTTAAGTTTTTGATGTCCCATTTTATGTCATAGTGTATTTTCTATGTCTATATTAATGCAATTATATTTGATAGGGTATTCTTCATCTTCATACTAAAGATATAAGTGGATCACACACTGTTTATGATACTGGAATATTCTACATTTGTATAGTTACTCACATTGCTGAGTGTTATACCTTCCAGTTTGAAGAGCTCTTGTTTAGCATTTCTTGTGGAATAGGTCTGGTAGGACTATATTCTCTCAGCTTCTGTTTGGGAATGAATATACTTCTTCATCTTTAAAGGGTATTTCATACTGATAGGGTAGTTTTACTGTGTAAATTGGCAGGGTTTTTTGTTTTGTTTTGAGTTATTTTTTTCTTCATTGCTATAAAAATCTCCTGCCGCTCTCTCCTATCCTCTAAGATTTCTGCTGAGAAGGCTTCTCACTAGCAAACTGGACCCACTTGTGTTTTCTTTTCTGTGGTTGACTTGAGAATCTTCTCTTTATCTTTAATCTTTGAGCCTTATTATACTCTACCTTAGAGTTGATTTGATTCAGTTAAATCTGAATGTGACCTTTACCTTCCTGACCATGGTATTTTTGTCCTTCTCAACATTTGCGAAGTTTCTAATATTATCTCTTGAATAAGGTTTCTTCCACTTAGGCATTGGATTGTGAAAATTGCTTCAGTGAACATGGGTGGGCGTGCAGACGTTTCTTCAACACACTAATCACAAATCCTCCTCCTCTTCCTCTTCCTCCTCTTCCTCCTCCTCTTCCTTATCTTCCTCCTCCTTCTTCTTCCTCCTCCTCTTCCTCGTCTTCCTCTTCCTTCTTCTTCCTCTTCTTTTTTAACTGGGATTAGGACCTTCACACTGAGTTACATCCCTACCTCTCCTTTTTTTTTTTTTTTTTGATATGGGTTTTCCCTAAGTTGCAAAACTGCTCAGGCTGGGCCTCAAGTTGTAATCCTCTTACCTCCACCTCCCAGAGTGCTGTGATTACAGACACATACTGCCAAGCTGGCTTAATTACAAATCTTAGGGATAAATACCCAGAAGTGAAATTACTGGGTCATATTAATACCAATTGATGACTCCAACAAATAGATGTACAATAAGCAAAGAATCACAAGTGTCCATTCAATAGTGAAAGAAGAGGCAGTTACACGTATTGAAGATGATGGGAAGACATTCTCAGGGCAGGTCTGTGTCAACAGAAACAAAAAGGTGGCACAAACAGAAAAGTGGAATTTGCAGGACAGTGAATAAAAAGCAGCACACATATACTAGGCGTTCAGAATTTGAAAGAAGCGCACCTCACCCCGGGTGTCTCTCACTGGTATCTGGGTGTGACTGACAGAAGTGATTGACAAGGTACTGAGTCACTTCAGGGGCTTCCAACATGTGTGTCTCTCCTAGAGCTCATTCTGATTAAATTACATGCATGAGATGCAGGCCATATGCATGAACCTTTAATGAGGTTTGACTGGGGAAAAGGTTACTAGAGGACAGGCCTTGAGATCTAGCACACTTCAGCTCTGGTCTGGAGCTGTAGAGATTTTCTGGACCTTTGTTATTTTGTTTTCTGTTCTTCTGAAGACAATGAAATGGAGAAATGGCCCTGAAGTGTTGCCCAAATTCAGATAGGTGGGAGGACAGTACCAATTGCTACCTGTATCCATACCATAATTCTATTTTTAGTTTTTTGAGAAACCTCCATACTGTTTTTGGTAATTGCCAAACTAATTTACACTCTTACCAGTGGCATATAATGGTTTTCTTTTCTCCATATCCTTACTATCCTTGTTATCCCTAATCTTTTTATAATAGCTTCTTGATAGTTGTGAGGTGATATACCATTGTGATTTTAATCTGCTTCTCCATAATGATTATGTAACTCCTTCTGAAATTGGTTCACCAAATAAATGTTACTGAGTTTTGTGGCACCTGGTGTGGTCCTCCTGGAGTTGGGTTCCAGGTTCTCATCTCAAAGAATTACAAGAAACAAGCAAAAGACAGCAGCAAAGTTTATTTGAAAAAGTAAGAGTGAGGGAGAAACTGGGACTGCAGAGTGAGGTTGGTCTGAGTAAAAGAGAAAAAAGCAAGACAAAAGAACACCCTGGTTGACACGACCCAAATACCATGAGAAAAACCATGACAGTGAGCTCTTCTTGTCATCTGTGTCCTTTATGCCACCTACATCTCAAGGAAACCTGCAAGAACTTCTACTTATGGGTCCTGAGAGGCAGTGCTGGGCTCGCAGGCCTCAGGCTGACGCCATTGAAAACCTGCTCCAATTCTCATGGCAAACCCACATGTAGGGCATTGGGAACCATTCTGGTCAGGTTCTGGGACCTTGTAATCAACACCTACTTCCCCAGACAGCTTTGCCACACCCAAATCTCCTGTTTCCATTAGTGATATGAAACATTTTTTCATATGTCTGTTAGCCATTCATGTGTCTTCTTCTTTCTTCTTTCTTCTTCCTTCTTTCTCCTTCTCCTTTTCCTTCTCCTTCTCCTTCTTCTTCTTCTTTTTTGACACAGGGTTTCTCTGCACAGTTCAGGCTGGCCTTGGGCTCACTTTGTAGCCCAGGCTGGTCTCAAACTTGCAACAGTCCTCCTGCCTCAGCCTCTTGAGTGCTGGTATTACAGGAGTGTGCCACTATGCCCAGCTTCATGTGTCTTCTTTTGAAAAACATCTATTCAAGTCCTTTCTTGTTCAGATTGTTTTTCTTCTATAAAACTGATTGAGTTACTCATGAATTTTAGATATGAATCCTCAGACATGTGGCTCGCAAACATTTTCTCACCATTCCATAGGTCACCTCTTTATTATTTTTCCTTTGGCATACAGAAGCTTTTTATTGTGAGGTAATACTATTTATTTTTTATTTTGCTACTTGAGATTTTGGGGTCATATGAAAAAAATGCCCAGAACAATGCCATATAGATCTATTTTTCCTCTTCTCTTTTAACAATGTTAGTCTTCAGGTTTTATGCGTAAGTCTTTGAATCACTTTGAGTTGATTTTTATGTGGTGTGAGGTAAAGGTCAAATTTTATTCTTTTGCATATACACACAGGTTTTCCAATACCATTTATTGAAGAAACTGTCTTGCTCCAATTGTATCTTCTTGGTACTTTTGTTGAAAATCAATTGACTATAGGAAAGTGAGTTTATTTCTGGATTCTCTATTCTATTCCATTGGCCAATATGTCTACTTTTTATTCTGGTATCATTCACTTAAATTACTCCTGCTTTGTATTACAGTTAAAAATCAGGTGGTGTGATGCTGAAAACATCTTTCTCTTGTTCCAAAGCTTAGAAAAAAGTGTTCCAATTTATCATCAGGCACAACATTAGCTATGGGTAGATTTAGTCCATGTTGTATTGAAGTATATTCCTTCTACATTGAAATTATTGTGCTTGCACATGTGTGTGTGTGTATGTGTGTGTGTGTGTGCATGTGTTTGAACATAAGAAAATGTAATGGAGAATTTGTTGAAGTTTTTCATTTTCATATTTGAGATAGTGTCTCACTTTATTCCCCACGCTGGTCTCAAACTCACAATCCTTCTACCTCAGCCTCTCAAGTAGCTGGGATTATATACGTATGCCACCATGCTTGGCTTTAACTATTTATCATTAAAGAGTATTCGCTATTTCTTAATCTATATCTTCTAGGTTTTCCACTTTTGATATATAATTGTTCATAATAGCCTCATGATTTTTTCTCACCCTGTGATCTCATTTTCAGTGTCTCTACATTCGCTTCTAATTTTATTTGAGTCTTTTCTCTGTTTTTCTTGTTACTCTGTGGTATGGTTTGTGTCTAGATGCCCTCCCAAAGCCTCAGACAGGTATAGGTGGGGCTTTTCTGAGGTGGCTGGGTCTAGGGTCTGTGCTTCTGGGATCAAGGACTTGATGATGGGATTGATTCACAGTGTGTTGCTAGGATTAGGGGTGTGAGTGCTACCTGCTCTGGATAAGATATAAGGGACCAAAAGAGCTATGTGTCCCTTGTCACTTGCTGCTGCTGCTTGTCTTCTGCTCTGCAGTGCCCTTCTCCCAAGCCACCCTGCCTTGGAACCAGCAGATTATGGACTGAAACCTCTACAAATTACATGCCAAAATAAGCCATCCCTCCTTTAACTTTGAGAGTTGAGTATTTTGTCTCAGCAATAGAAAAAATAATTAAGACAGTCTAAATCAGTGACAGTGAACCTTTTAGAGCTTTCGGTGATAGCAAACAACTGGACGCAGCATGGGTGCCACAGGTTTGCCACTGCTGGTCCAGATGACCTTGTGTTGATTTGTTCATATTCTCAAGAAACCAACTCAATTTTGTTCATCTGTTTTGTTGTTCCAGTCTCTATTTCATTTATTTCTTCTTTGATCTGTGTTATTTCTTTTGTTCTGCTAATAAGGGACTTAGTTTGTTCTTGCTTTTCTATTTCCTTACATTAAGTCGTTTGTGATCTTCATTTTTGCTGTGGGTGCTTATTGCTATAAACTTTACTTTTACAATTGTTTTGCTGCATCCCATAAATCTTGGGATGTTGTGTACTCATTTTCATTTGTCTTGAGATATTTTTTAATGTCTCCTTTAACTCCTCAAATCATTCAGTGGTTGCTGTGGGCCATGTTGCTTAATTCCAAGTATTTGCAAGTTTTCTGAAATTACTCCTATGGTTGATGTCTGGTCACTCATCGTTATGGTTGGAAAAGGTAATTGATAAGGTTTCCATCTTGATTAAATTTGCTTCTTGCCTAACATATAATCTATCCTAGAGAGTGCTCTGAGTGTACTTAAGATTGTGTAAAATTTGCTGTTGGTTGCAATGTTCTGTAAATGCGCACTAGTCCATTTGGTCTACATTTTTGTTTAAATCTAAAATTTCTTTACTAATTTTTTTTTTTTTTTTTTTGCACCAGGGATTGAACTCACAACCTCGTGCTTACCAGACAGGCTATTAAGCCCCTGAGCCAAACTCCTGGCCCTATTTTTTTTTGAGGCAGGGTCACACTATGTAGCTCAGGTTGGCCTTGCACTCATGTTGTAGCCCAAGCCAGCCTCAAACTCACAATGCTCCTCCTACCTCAGCCTCCCAAGTGCTAGAATTAAAGGCGTGCACCACCACGCCTGGCTTCTTTACTAATTTTATGTCTGGATAATCTCTCTGATACTGAAAGTAGTATATTAAATTATTCTGAACTCTTTTTATTTTTTCCTGTCATGGCATAGATCTTCCTTCCTTTAGGATCCATTGTTGGAGTGCTGTTTGTTTTGAGGGTGTCAAGATTTCCTGAATGTTTGTAACTCTTGGGTCTGTTTATCAATAGTTATACATTTGTAGAAACAGTCACATTTTCTGGCTTTTACTAGAGTTCTTTGACTTAGAGCTTCACTAGTGCTGTATTTTGGATTATGAGCATCTCCTGAGGGCCTGTGTGTTAAATGCTTTGTCCTGAGCATGATACTATTGAGAAGTGGTGGGACCTCAGGGAAGTGGGCCTAGTGGAAGGTCCTTAAAGGCCACCGTGAGATCATAGCCTCTTCCTGTTTACCTCTTAGCTCATGATACAACCCTAGTGTTTTTATCTGCATATCTGTTTGTTTTTGTTTTTCCTACCATGTGCTCTCACCATATGTTCTCTTTAGCCACAGGCCCAAAGAAATAGGGTTAATTGATCATAGGCCACAACTCCTAAAACTATACACCAAATTAAACCTTTTCTACTTCTAAGCTAAAATTTAGTTACAGTGATAGAAAGGTTACTAACACAACTAGTCTAGCCTATGATTCGGGATTGGCCAGCTGCTAATGACCACAGACAGACAGAGCTTACTTATAACATCTCCAGGTGGCTGGGGCCACTGGCTAGGCTTTGCTATTTTCCAAGACCACTGGCTGGCTGCTATCAGGTTGAGTTAGTACAGTACACAGACACTGTTATTGATATAGGAGATTAGGGCATGGCAAAATTGTCTGGGGAGATAAGAATGGCCTGTTAATTACAAGATCCCAGAACCTTTGCACAGAACAGTTCCCAAAGCCCCACATGTGAACTTCTTTTGGGATTTCAAGCAGATTTTCAATAGGATGGCCTATACCAGGTGTTAGCCTGAGGCACGGGATCCCAGAACCACCTCTCAGGACCCGTATGTAGAAGTTCTCATGAGTTTCCTTGAGATTTAGAGTATAAAAGGTCACAGATGCCAAGAGCTTGGTAATGTGGCTTCCCTCATGATAGCCCTCCCCGCTTTCTCCAGGCTATTCTTTTCTCTTGCTTTTTCCTCTTTTGCTCAACTCAAGATCACTATGCAGGAGCAGTTTCTCCTTACTCTTCACTTTTACTTTTACTTTTACTTTTACTATTTCAAATAAACTTTGCCACTGTTTTTTGTATGTTTGTTTGTTTTGCCCATTTAGAACCTGGAATCCAACTCCAGAAGGAGAGTCAAGCAATCAAAAACACAGTAGCATTTATTGGAGAGCCTCTTTTATTTTATTTTATTTCATTTTATTTATTTTACTGTTTTTGTTTTGTTTTGTTTTGTTTTTTGTTTTGTTTTGTTTTGTTTTGTTTTGTTTTTTGGTGGCACTGGGGATCGAACTCACAGCCTCACGCCTGTCAGGCAGGCACTTAAGCCACTGAGCCAAACTCCCAGGCCACCTGGAGAGCCTCTTTTAGAAAGACCTGCCCAATTACACTCTCATCTCTGATCCTGCTGCACCACGGTATGTGCTTCCCTGGACAGAAGGTGGTATTACTATTATTATTAATATTAGTATTTTTATTATTTGAGTTCAGCAGCTGGACAAGGTTACAGAAGGACCCTGGAGATTCAGTGGGTCAGGACGGTTGGACCGGTTGCTACACTCAGTGGGGTGAGAATGGAGTGAGCTTCCTGGGAAGCATCTCCAAATGCTAGGGAAGCTAGCTGCCCACCTCCTTGGGTCTCTTTTTCCATTCTGAAAGTGCGCACCTTAAGGAGCCCTTTTAGTGGAGTACTCTGCAAACTCGAGGGAGGTGGAGGCAATGCAGTCAAACTGAAACTGCCCTAAGCACAATGTAGAGTTTTATTCACTTCTGTGCAATGCACCGGTAACTAAGGATTATTCCCATATTTTGGGTTTTCCTCAGGTGTTTTTATCTATGGATAGTTGCTAGTTGATTTCTATGGAAGACAGGGAAGCCTGAGATTTCCTGTGCCAGTGATGGCAAACCTTTTAGAGCTTTCAGTGATACAAACAGCCCACTACAGCATGAGTCCCATAGGGTTACAAACTGTTTATGTCATCTCGTTAATGCCATTTGACCTTCTGTTTTTTCTAATATAAGCATTAGTGCTGTAAATTTCATCTCACCATTGCATTTTTTATTCCATAAATTTCATAAATTTTATTCCATAAATTTAAATATGTTGTATTTTCATTGGGTTCAATGTTTTTTACTACCCCTTAAGACATCATCTTTGATTCACATATTAATTAGTTGTTTAATTTCTAGTTGTTAGGAAGTTTTTTTCTATATCTTTCTGATATTGATTTCTAGTCTGTTTCCATTGTGGTCAAGTGTAAAGAAAACAATTTATTTAGTTAGCTTATGAGTAAGGCAGGTAGTTAGAGAAAGAGCCTGAAATAGACTTGGGAGATCAGCCATATCCACAAGAATAGTGAACTAAGAATTTGGACCAAGAAATACTTCTTTGGGCACTGTGGAAGGCAGCCCACTCCCTACTAAAGGAAGTTTCAGCCCTTCCCTATTAAGCTCCTGAGTTTTCAAAAATTTAAAATGGAAACATGAGTTTTTCTTTAAAATCCCAGTTTCCTTTAAACCCTACGAGCTGAGTAACTGGGCTACAGAATCCGAGTTCCAGTTGGATTCACAAAACCACCTGTGAGAGGTGGCCACTAAACAATTGAGCAATTCCTGAGCTCCACTTATCCATAAAAAAGTTCTGAGCCATGCAGAAACTGTACTTTCTTGACTCCCCTCTTGGAGAAACAAGGTACCTTGTTTTCTCTTCTTCTCCTGATTTCCAATAAAAGCTCTCCTAACTTCCTCCTTTTGGTTCATGACTTCATTCTTCCATTTTCTTGAAACCATGAGCTAAATGTACAAAATTAACTCTTTCAAAAGAATGGACCCTCATATGGTTTCAAATCTTTAACATTTTTTGAGACTAGGAATACATAGATGATGTTAACAAATCTCAGAAACTGGAGCTACTAGGTAAGAAATTGGACCAAAAAATGGAAAATTGAAATTCCATTTCATCCAGCTAGTACCCTTCTAGGTATCTTCCTGACAGAGTTAATTACAGTGATACATGCATACCCATGTGTCTAGCAGTACAATTAATAGTAGTTAAATCTTGAAAATGGCCTATATGTCCATCAACAGATGGTAAAGAAAATGTGATATTTATACACAATGGAGTACTACTGCCTACCATAAAGAAAGTTAAACTTGAAGCATTTGTAGGTAAATGGATGAAACTTGAGACCATAGTTTTCAGCAAAATAAGTCAGACATGCAAACTTACATGAGAAATTCAAACATGTGTGTATAATATATGACATATATACATATATGTCATACATATAGAAAGAGACAGACACAGAAACAGAGAGGGAGAAGAATAGATAAATAGAAAGTAGGGAGATTTTTTTCCAAAGAAAAGGGAAAAAAAGACAGAGGACATGGGAAGGGAGTGAAGGGAAAAAGGATAAAAAGAAAGGAATTGAAGGGAAAATGATGAACGTAGAGGTTTTGCAAATAGGAAGAGGCCTGAGAGTTGGAAGGATCAGGGAGGGAGGGGGAGGAGGGGGATGGGAGAGAGAGAGAGAGAGAGAAGGTATGCACCCACTCCCCCATGATAACTGTAATCATTACATACTACAAACACGTGCTAATTAAAAAATAAAAATCTAGGCTTCTCCCCTCCTCACTCCCTCCTGTGCCTCCCAATGGCCAAACCCAGCCAGTGGTCATTGACGAAGATGCCTTGGAGATGTCATCTGCAGGAATCAGCACCCTGGATACTGAGCAGAATTGGGGGGAGTTAAGGAATAGGTCTGAAAGAAAAGATATAGGTGACCAGCACATGAACGGAAAGTTATTCTAGCAGCGTTATAGTTTGAAGGAAAAAAACTGCTAACAAGATCATGGTAAATATGTCAAAGGTATAGGATATTAGTGTGTGTGTGTGTGTGTGTGTGTGTGTGTGTAATAAAAGGAGATTTTACCACACCCTAGAACATCCAGGTAGTTTCCATAAAAAACCATCTACTCTTTTCTAACTATAGCAACCTACCTTAAAAGATAATGCCTTAGCTGTTGCCTGTAATCCTAGCACTTGGGAGGTTGTGGTGAGAGAATCACCAAGAGTTTCAGGCCAGTCTGGGCTACATAGTGACTTTAAGGTCAGCCTAAACTACATAGCAAGACTGTCTCAAAAACACAAAAACAAAAAACAAAAAGGTGATATCTCAGTCACTGCTCATCACTGGGACAGGATACTCAACACTCACAGTTTAAAGGAGGAGAGTTTTATTTTGGCTCATGTTTTTAGCCCATAGTTCACCACTTCCAAGGCAGGATGGCATGCCGGCAGGGCACCATGGAGGCAAATCCGCCCACATCACCTCAGCCAGGAAGCGGAGAGCAAAGGGAGGAACAAAAGAGGGAGAGACATGCTACCGGGTCACACCCCCAGGAACACCTGGACCCAACTCTTAACCTCACATTTCACTATAGTGACCCCCAAAGTCTTGGCATGAGCATAGGGGACTTTGGGGGAGCATCTGGATATAAACCACAATAGAAAGACTCCAAATACTGTTTTGTAACTCCTGTAATATCTTTAGAATCCAGTGTTCTGACAACTGAGGGGGGAGATAACTATAGATACTAGGGGCACTTTCCTCCAGAATCTTCTTTATGTGATGTGTTTGCTTGCCTTAAAGCAACAGCCTGAAAATAGCTTCCATGCACTCAGGTGATCACAATAGAAGTTGACTGCCCTTTCACTTGTAGGGGGACACCTCAGCTTACACAGAACATTATAGGGGCCTGGGTGTACTCACCCAGTGGTGGCGAGCACTCTCCTAGCACACAAGTGGCCCTAGGTTCCAACCCTTGCAGTGAAAAAAGTGCACGATAAAAAAGGTTGTTTGAACATGGAAAACCCAATACTACTACAAACAGATCTTATGAATAGATGAATCCACAGCAAAGGTCAGCAGGCTTCAAGTGGATATTCCCACCGCGTTAGCGATATTAATGTGTAGCAACCCACGTGAAATTTCTGAAACATTGGAGAGGGACCAGGACAAAATGTCAGTCCGCAGAATCTGTGAAATTACCAATAAAGAACAACAAGTGGAAAAGAAACTACTTTAAAGATTGCTTTCAAGATGTCCCTTTAAATAAATAATCGCTGTGTTCAACAAAATTCTTAGCCTTTTACTCTATTTTGGAAACCGGCTTCTAAAACTAAGAAGACAAAATCAATATTTCCATAAAAATATCTCACAATTCAGGTTTGTTAGTAAAATTCTTTCAAAGAGTTACAGGTTAATTCTATACTATAGGAAAGACTTCAGGCACAAGACACCCAAGTTATGTGTATTCCTCAAGAGGGGATCTTCTTTGATTGATGAGTTCTTCTTAATTAGCAGATCAGAGTATAGCTTCCCATACCGTAAGTTATCTTTCAATCATCATTTGAAACAAAGTTCAAGAAAGAACTAAGCACAGAGTGGTGGGGACAGGAAACACAGAGTGTGTAGTTCATTAACAATGAACAAATATGGCCAGCACAGTACTTGAATGAGATGGGGGTGACGGAAGTCAATTAAAATCTTGAGACAGCTTTTGAGTTATGGAATATTAATTAGCAAAAGTAATCACAGAATACTGGCATAACCAGGCATACATTTGAAATTTTGTTTGTAGTTCAAGAAGCCATGTTTTAAAGAGCACTTAAGAGACTGAAAGGATGTGGCTCGAAAAGAAAGCAATTAAAATAATTCAGAGCTGGAAGACACTGGGTCAACTTGGTGTGTGGGGTACAAAAGGAGCTGGCGGTCAGTGGGGCTCTCCAGAAAGACTTGAAGGCTGGCTGCTTCCACGAAACTCTTCAGTGTTTTTTTTTTTAATCCCTTTGCAAAAGGGATTGGAAAAGACAAATGTAAGTCAGGCAGTAACGAGTGTGTAGTGTTGCAAACTACTATGAATTGCCTCTTTCCAGTGTAAGTAAAGGAAAGGCCATGTCTGCTCTGGTTAAGCAAATCATATTTGCCTACAATAGGATTAGAGATGTCACAGACTGGAGAGCTTGGGTTTATTTCTGTGACAAGATGCCTTCCCTGCAAAAATAAAAATAACCGACATCTTTGGAGAGCCTTCTTTTGTACCGGGCACTATAATACATTTTCCAAACGGGTCATTTCCTGCAGAGTGTACAAAAGTGAAGGCAGGGAGTTTGCTTGTTTTGAACATTATCATATCCCATATAAAACAGTAGGTACAAAACATATGTTGCCTATATATGATGCTTCTCCAATGGTTGGATTTTTATGTTTGTATTACCTTTTTTTTTTTTTGAGATTTGAACTGCCTTTTAAAACTTTATTTTAAAGAGAAAAAAACCAAACAAAATAAAACAGAATAAAACCAATCAAAACAAAACAGAGAAAGTGATACAGGACTTCAAAACAGGATAACAGGAAATCAACAATGGCTAGCATAACACCTCTTGTTCTCTTCAAAATTGCTGCCTATATCATTGGACATTATAAAATCAAACAAAACAGAACAGAATAAAACCAATCAAAATGGAACATTCAGTAAAACAAAACAATAAAACAGAGCAAAACAAAACAGTGAGAACAATATTGAATTTCAAAAACAAGACAGACAGAAATCCCTCATAGTTGCTATATTGCATATTGTTATCCTCTAAATAGATGATCAGACTACCGGCCTTAGGCTTGCAAAGTCAATCAAATAATACAAGCATTAAGTTGTTTTTGTACCTCAGTTGCTATCAACTCAGCCTATGTTCCTCTGAATCAGCCAATTGCTTATGGAGGGTGTGGGGGAGGGGAATGTTTCTTGTCTCCCAACCCATGCATTGGCTGTCTCAATGAAAGGGTGAATTGGCTTCTTGCCTCTCCTCCCAGGCCCCACATGGTTGCCACTAGCTCATGGGAAGGGCGAACTGGCTTCCTGTTTCTTCCCCCAGGCTCTGCATGGTTCTGTATTACCTTTTATAATTTACTTAGCATTCATGAAGGCAGGCTAGGCTCACTGGCTCCAATCTAATGAACAGAATACCAGAAAATTAATGGAATGTCACTTCTGGGAATAGGACTTGAAATGACCCAGATTTCCAACTTGCACTCTGTTGTTCTCTCAGGTGCTCACTGTGGTGGAGACAGCTGCCCTAGGAAAAAGTCCACGTGTTGGGGAGCTGGGGGAAGCTTTCAGGCAACAGCGAAGGATGAAATGAGACCCTCATCCAATGGCCCATAAGGGGCCATACCCTTCCATTGACCATGTGAGTGGGCTGGGAAGTGATCCTCCCACCCCAATGGGTTCTCAGCCATGCCACCTTGTAAGAGACTCCAAGCCAGTGTCCCACCCAATCCATGCCTAGATTCCTGGCACACTGCAATGAGGAGATAAGAAATTGTTGCTTTAAGTTGTTAAATGAGGCAATTTGTTGTACAACTATAGATAGTTAATATATAAATGTATAAAAGGGTAGATTTTTTTGTTTCTTCCTAGTATCTTAATTTTCTACTTTCTGATCTTTATGGAAAGTGTTACTATTTCTCAAAAATTGACCCTGCTTTCCAATGTGATGATAGTTGCTTGTCCCATGACCAATGGATGGGAGCAATGTTTTAATCAAAAATTTATTTTTGCATTCTAATATGTTACTTTACCATACTGAGCAAAAGATCCTTAAACAGTTCCAAGAAAATTCTAATTGAGTTAATATGCAAAAATACTTAACAATTCATTTGACTTATTCCATACAGGACTACACATATTGTGATACTAGATGTTAAACTTCACCTCTGGAACCTTCCAATCAGAGTTAAATGGGCTCTAACTGGTTCTGTGGCATAGTGACAGCCATCTTTTGTTTGTTTGTTCATTTGTTCTGTTTTATTTGTTTGTTAGTTATTTGCTCTTTGTTTTTTGAGACAGGGTCTCAGGCTAGCCTTGAACTTCTATGTAGCCCAGGCTGACATTGAACTTATGGTGATCCTCCTGCCTCAACCTTCCCAAATGCTGTGATTACAGGCCGGGCTCATTTGTTCATTTTATAATAACCAGACAACAGCTATACAAATGAGTCATATGGATTCACACTAATTCATCATTTCATTCTAAGTATAATTAATGCCCTGTTGTTATCTAGCCCCCAAATTCCAATGATACCTATACATTACAGTTTAATTTTCCACTATGCAAACTCTCAAATTCTATAAGATACATATAATACTATAATGGAAACAAAACAATTTGTTCTTTGAAATCTGAATGGTCTTGTGAGTAATACTATGCATAGCAAGTATTATTCTAGTCAGTTAACGTGGGGCTTTCGGTAACTTTATCTTGGCTCTTTTACTTGCCTTCCCCCAGGCATGAGGTCTTCTGTTTTATCACTGAAGAGCACCTGGCATATAATACACAAACAGAAGTATGTGTCCAAGAAATTAATAATGAATTCTGCCCTCATTCCTTTATTCAAAGATATTTCAGCATGGTCCTAGCCTCAAGGGTTGATTGAGGAGAAGAATACAAATAATCATGATGCAAGACAGTAATAATTATTTTAGGAAATATTCAAAATTATATTTGAGATTTATTTTAAAATATGCAGATCTTTGGGCCCAGGTTTCTGGCTGAATATTTAAGTTT
>RJWM01043074.1:0-13999 GCA_004363535.1 Dasyprocta punctata
CTGCTCATTGCCCTTGAGGATGGAGCAAGGACCTCGCAAGGTCCTGATGGGAAGGTGCATCCTTGAGATTTCTGGAGTCCCCTTGGAGGTCTGAAGGAGGATTGCTGGCTCCCCACTAGAATGGCCCATATCAGACCCCAAAGGGAAGAGGACTCAGTCTGCCTGTCTGCCTGTCTGCCTGCCTGGTTGATTCCAGTAAGACCCCTGGGGAACCCCAGTTAGTGTGTCTGTCAACTCTGCTCTGCTCAAGCAGAAGGGGAGTCTGATCAACTCTCATTAGTCAGGATCACTCTTGAGGGAAGGGAGGTTGGAATATTTTAACCTCTGAGTGTCTGCTGAATGAATGTGTGAGTGGGTGGAAAGGACAACATAAGCAATAGGTTGCTCCATCTGTGCACCAAGACTAGGAAGCACTGGTCTTGGTGGCTGATTGGGTACTCACTTGTGGTTCCATGGCAATCAACATATGGCATAGCAGAGGCCTCTCACCCGCTTTAGCTAAGTCACATTTAAGTCTACAAGAGGGGCATGGCCAGAATGGCATCTGATTGTTTTTTTCTTCTGAGGGGCACCCAACCTTTGTCTGTTGTGCCATCATTCAAGGGTACACAACACACAAGTAAGAAGTCAGAGATGGGAATTAATCAGTGAAAACCCACAGTCACTGACTGCAGGAAAAAGAGCTTTTATGAAGTTAAAGATGAAACTAAACTGCTGCCTGCATATCAAAGGACAAAAAAGGAATAAAAAGATCTACTCTTCCTGAGAATTCTACCTTGGCACCCTCATCAGCAGCTGCAGTTGCTGCCAACACCCACAGTTTCTCTCCCCACTCCCAACTCATCTTCTTCCAGTCAATTGAACTGGTTCCAGCTAGCCATTGCCTGCATTTAGCCATAAGCCCCTCCCAAACTTCTGCTTCATGGCTATTCCTATCCTAGTCAGAGAAAGTCATCTAATGCCCACCTGAGATGACTGTCTACAATTCCTTCCAAGTTCCACATTTTGACTGAGAAAAAGTTGAACTGTCAGCCCTGATAAATATGTTGCCTGGTCTTTCCAAAGGTTGCTTCACCTAGAAACCTAAAATCAGTAGAGTGCTTCTCAAAAACATCAAAGACAGAGAAAAAAAGCCCAACAATATGTTAAACTTCACTACTGCTACCCAGTAATGGTACTGATAAAAGGACTATGAACATTAACAAATAAATTGTTAATCACTTTGTGCAAGATCTCAGTGCCATCAATAATGCAGCTCCTGCCTGTAAAGCCAGTTTAGGGCCTGTGAGCTGCCACTGCCACCACAATTGCCTTCCATGTACATTGACTCAGTCTTCTGCTACCCACAGCCTGCTGGTTCATCTACCTGGACCTAAAGAATGCCTTCTTCTGCCTTAAGTTGGCTCCTGTCAGCCAGCCCCTCTTCATGAAGACCCCAGTGCTGGACTCAGTGGTTAACAGATCTGGACTCAACTTCCCAGAGTTTCAAAAACTTGTTTTCTCTTTGAAAAAGCACTTCTGATTAATGACACTCAAGCTGTCTGCAGGAAAGACGCAAAAGCTCTGCTACAAGATCTGCTAGAAACTGATTACAAGAAAGAAACTCCACAAATTTCTTGGAGCTGCTGGCTTCTATGGAATCTGGATCCTTGAATTCACAAAAACAATGATGCTTACTCAGACTGTCAGCTCCTGGGAGTGCAAATACTTGAATCTGATTGCTAAAGGCTATCTCCCCTTCTTTGCCTCAGCACTTTAACAGCCACTGTCCTCCTGATGAAGAAAACTAACAAGCTAATCTTAGACTGAGACTTAACGGTCCAGGTGCCACATGCTGTACTGGGATGAACTATTCTGAAAACTGGACCCCCTGACAGATGCTGAGTGCACCCCACTTATGGAAGTATTTCTGTTACGAATGAAGTCTGACAGGCTAAATATGCTGTAGTCAACTTGGAAAACACTGTTTCGGCCAAAATTCTACTGCAAGGATAATCAGTACAACAAACTGCTTCCTGCTGCTGTTTGGAAACCTGCCACCAATGATGCAAAATAATCCAATTCAAAGACACAAGCCCCTCCAGGGATCCAATTGACTAAAACATTAACCCCAGCCAGAAAAAACTTTACTGGGAACTCCCAGGAGATCAGAGTCAGACCTGACCCCACCATTTGTTCTGCAAGCTCAAGCTGCAGCACTGGCACCTGTACCTCTCCAACCAGCCCAGGTTTCAGCATCTGCGTCACCAGCTCCGACCTCCCATTCCCTACCTGTATTAAGAAGATAACACAAGTTTGTGCAGTCCTCTGTGAAAAATCATCCCTATATATCACTTACCCTTGGCAATTGACAGTGATAATGGGTCTGCATTTGTAGCAAAGATAATTCAAAACTGGCAGAACTATACAACCTATGGGCCACAGAGTCCTAAAAATGTTGAAAAAATAAAACATAACCATACAGAAACAGCTTGTAACTAGATCTATAAATGTTTAGTTAAAAGATTAGCTATATCTGTAGAGACTCCTGCACACACATATAATCCAGGTACCTATTAACTACCTCTATAAGTTTCAGAAATCCAGCCTTAGATACACTGGAGACAGATCACTCCATAGAGATGATGCACTCAAAGCCCTGCTCTGGTCACTCTGGATGCTGACCAGTTCACACACAGCTCAAGCCTAAGGACACCACTCATAATATTGCTCCATACCTATTCTCCTTGACTTTTGTGTCTTTTTAGGCTGCTTACCCCAATCCTTTCTTTGTCTTAGCTCTATAGATGATTGCCATGAGAGAGTCACATTGGACTCTCTCCTAGATCAAATTAACTCCTTCACTCCCTTGTCAGAGTCAATTTAAGGAGAAACCCTATAATAAGAGAAATAAACCACAAACTTCTGGTAGGAATTTTCAGCATTGGGGACTTTGGCTAGGGCCCATCCTGGAACTACTGACGGCCCCAATGTTATTGCTTTTAGTTGGGTTTTGTCCCAGAATATCACATGTAATATTCCCAGAAAAGATTTGCCAGGGAAACTAAAAGAGAGGGGAAAGGTAGCAGAAGATACCCCCCATCATTATACTTCAGTTTGTTAGTTGTCCTGGTAATAGTTCTGATTATAGATCCTGCTAATTTGTTTCCTAGAAACAACTGGTCACTGTGATACATAACTGGTCACTATGATGCTTATTATAAGAATGAATCCCCAATTGACAAGCCATTCTGTCTCTGTACTTCCTCCTTGCTTATATCCCATATAAACCCTAGACAACCAGAGATCAGGCATGACATTTTGAGGAACAGTTGATTCCTAGTCACTACCCCTCTGACATTAAATAAATCTGTCTCCAAATCCTGGGTGTTGTTTAGGAATGGCTAAATAGTAAGGGATATTGTACATTATGCTAAGGTATTTTGATTTATCCCAAATAAAATAGTCTTGAAAGTTCATGAACAGATGAGGGAAATGATTAGACTCACATTTTAGGAAAATATCTGGTGATATGAATTTAGGATAAGTTAGACTTCAGAAAACTCATGGAGGAAAAATTATTAGTCAGGAGAAAGATGAGGGTACCAACTAGTGCAGTGCAGAGTAGTAGAAAGGCAGGGTTAGAACAGATAGGGTTAGATAACTGATTAGGTATAGGGAAAAGGAAGAGGCAAGAAGGTTATTCAGAAGGTGGTTAGTTGCTGTTTTCATTAGTGTCCACTAATTTCTCTTAAATAATTTCCCCTGTAGGACCTTCGGATGTGAGATCATGTCTGTGTTTTCTCTGAATGTTTTTGGAAGAGTTTTCCTGATGACTAATGAATGTGCTGGTTTTGACCAGTGTTTTATTCCTACTGTTTAAGAATTGCAAGATGCAGTCATCATATTTTTAAAAATTTCTTTATTTCAAGATCGGTGTAGAACTACAGAAGAGTAAGAAAAAAAAGTCTAGTGAGTTCAATATATCCTTTGCTAATATCTTATATAACCATACTGTAATTACAAAAACTAAGAAATTGACCTTCAAATTGAATTGCTAGTAGCAAAACTGCCAATAGCCATTGAATTACTAATAGCAAAACTATAGGATCTATGTGGGTTTCTCTAGTTTTCCTGTTAGTGCTTTTTTTTTTTAAATTCACAATTGCTCATTGAATTTAGGAGTGACTAAATAGTAATGGATGTTGGATGTTATGCTAAGGAATTTGGGTTTATCTCAAAATAATCTTGAAAGTTTATAACAGAAGAGGGAAATGATTAGGTTCCTGTTTTAGGAACATAATAGTGGTGACATCAATTTAGGATTTGTTGGAGTTCAGAAAACTCATGGAGGAAAAATCATTAGTCAAGAGGAAGATGAGAGTACCAACTAGTACAGTTGGTATATAATATATAATAAGAAATATGTATTTCAGTCTCTACCCCTGGTTCCTGACATAGAACCAATAATGGATGAGTTGCTAGTAAAAATTATCTACAAACGCTTGGTCCTTGACCCCAGCTCCTGACAGAGTTCCTGAAATCTTCGCAATTGCCTGGATGTTGGGAGAATCTGACAAACAGCTACTAAATCTCTTGCAATTTCCTGGGTGATAGCAGTATCATTTTTTCTAATGAGGTGACTTTTCCAGTCCCATACTTACACTTCAGGAAAGGGTCCGAAGATTGAGTTGATCACAACATTATTAATAATGTAATAAATCATGCTTATATAATTAAGTCTTGGTAACACACCTCAAAAGACAGGACTTGGAGAGAATTCAGATTGCTAAACCTGTGCAGTTACCTGGAGGACAGCACAGCTGGAGAGAGGATTGAAAGATGGTCATTCAGAAGTATAGGTGACAGCCTACTACTGGAATTGTCAATTGAAATAGGGGAAGTATTGTGGAACTGAGTCCTCAATCTGTGGGACTGGATTTCAACTACACACAGATTATGAAAGGATTGGATTGAATTATAGAAAATTTAGTTGGTTTCCAATGGAAAAATATTTGGAAACCCTCTCATACTTCTGGCATTAGAAGTGCTCTGTATTGTATTGTAGGATGAGTGATGAGTGTGTCATATTTTCTTCAGTTTGTGACAATTCCTCAGTTTTTCCTTGTCTTTTACTAGTCAGTTATTTTGATAGAATATCCCTCAAATTGGGTTTATCTGATACTTTCTTATGATTAGATTGAGGTTATGCTTTATTGTAATGGGAACTGCAGATATGATGCAACCTTCTCAGCCTTACATGTCAAGGTAACTATAAGTATATAATACTATTTATATAATAATATTGCATTATACTAATTTCAGTGTTATTATATTATGTTAACTTTGTAGATAATCTGTGCCAGAATCTCCATCATAGTATTTTCCCCCTTTATTACTCTGTTTTAGAGGAGATACTTTTAGAATATGCACATATCTGCTTTTATTTAACTTTTCTACTGTTTTAGTATCTGTTGGTGGGCCTTACCCATAACAGTTAGCACAGTTGCTAGTCCAATGGCTATTTTCAATTTATTTATTGAAGCACTCTCATTAGGAAGAGTTGCATTTTCTCTTCCATTTATTTACTTTTCAGTCATTTGTTTATATATTACAATAGATTCGTATGTGTCAATTTTATTGTAGGATTATAATACAGTATTACTGTGGTGTAACTTATTGTTTAATTTTTTTCAAACATTAACCATTGGGTAGTCTTTAAAGCTCTTGTACCTTTTCAGCATTATTCATCATGCTTAATTTTCCAGCAATGCAAAAATATTATAAGGTCTTCTTGTATTTTTTCTCTTCCATAGCCCTGGAATCAACCATTTCTCTGAAGGGTGTTCACCATTTTTTATCATGTGCTAAGCAGTTCTTCATTGTTGGTTGGAATTGAGTCAAAATAACATAATGGAAAATTAAGCAATTTCGTTTTCTGTACTTCCTCAGATTTTGAGTATGGAAAGTTTTTAGTAAGACAAGCTGAATTTGCATCCAGCAAATACTTAGCAAAAGCCCACTCTATCTATGTCAGGGCTGTGTTAACTACAAGGACATGCCTTTTTTATATCAGAGACAGTATTCTCTTGGCAACTTATTCCATGTTTTAATACTTCACACTAGTACAAGAGCTTTTATTTAAGTAATTTGAGTTTCATTTTCTCGTGTCTGACTTAATGATCTAGGACTCTATTAATCTAATGTCTCTAAACTCCCAATGTGTTGACCTGTACGCAGGATGCTGATACACATGCCAGTGAGTCACGTTCAGTTGCCATAGAGCAGCTTCTGTTTGTTTCTTGTCTTATGGCTTCCTTATTCTGTTATGAGTTGATAGTGAAAAGTGTTTTGCACTTTAAATGTCTCATAGTCAGAATATCTCCAAGTAGGACTTCTTTGCCCCAAAGTCTTATAGAACCATTAGTGAAAAATGGCACTTTTGGTTATTGTTTATGTTACACATATATCTAATATTTCTTCTCCTAACCATCATGAGTTCAAGAAGGGATCCAGCAGAAGACATCATCATTCACTTCTTAGAGTCCACCCTTCCTTCAACTGAGGAAAGTTTGGTGAGATCCACTAGTCTTAAACCTCTCTTGCAATGGACTTGGACAGGTCCTTATGTTCATCAGACAGATCTGACTTGACCAGGAAGAGTAAACTATTGCTTCTTTTATTCTTTGTAACATATATCATATGTTAGCAAAACACACATCTTTAATTGCATTTACAATGAAGCCATATCTCTAAATATAACTGAGAAGTTCAGAATTGAAAAGATTTAACATTATTTTGATATTTATTTTTAAAAAGTCGTAATTTGTTAACTACAATAATTACATTTCTGAAAGTATAAGTAAAGAAGGATAATAAAAAAAACAGGAAAAATGGAAAGGAGGATATAGGTTGTGTGACTTCTGGACAATATTGCAAATTTAAGCATATTTTATTGAAAATTTTTAAGTGAAATACAGATATGTTGGCTTGCAATACTCATTGGCTAAGCCCAAGCAGAATTGGAGAGCAAGAGAGACCACTGATGCTGTCCACACAGGCCGGCAGACAAGAACGGTAACAGAAAAGAATGAAGAGTCACATTGCAGGAGCAAGCACACATCCTATATTGTGCAGGAGGTTACAGAAGAAGGAAATGAAAGTATGCTAGATTCCCCTAGTTTATGTAGTCAGACTGAGAATTCAAGAATTAAATTACTGATTACTAAATTTGTACTTCAACCATTCTAAGTACCATTATGCGTAGGGGTCTTTGCTGTCGAAGGACAAAGGTTAAGAGATCAGATAAGCCTAGATTTAATTTTGGCTCCATTCCACAGCTATGTTTCCTTGATAAAAAATTATTAATGTTTTGAAATCCTATAGTTCTTCATCCACCAAGAGAAATGACTTTACTGGTTTTTTTTTTTTTTTTTTTGGAATAAATGTCATAGGACATGCAAATTTCTTAGCACCAAAACTCACACATGAGTAAGGATTATATAGTGTTACCTATTGTTTTAAATTTTTTTTTGTCGGTACTGGGTGTTTTTTTTTTTTAATAAATGTCATAGTACATGCAAATTTCTTAGCACCAAAACTCACACATGAGTAAGGATTATACAGTGTTATCTATTGTTTTAAATTTTTTTTTGTCGGTACTGGGAATCGAATATTGTTTTAAATTTTTGCTTACTGAAATAATACCTAGAATTTTGCTCTGTATATTGTAAAGGGCATTCATATACTTCATTCATCTGCTTCTTATGACAACCTTACAAGTGCATAAGTAGATGTTATTATTAGTATTGGAGGAATGAGAAATTACATGTGACATGGTTACTTTATTAGAAGTAGAGAGGCTGGATATCAGTCTTCATACACAGAATTCCATGGACTTTCAAGTGAAGCAAATTCCAATTTAAACTCCATTCAGAAAGAGATAAAAGTGCTGAAATATACCTAAGTTACTGTCTTAGTTACTTTTCTTGTTGCTGAGACAAAATACTTGACACTCAAAATTAGAGAAAAAAAGGTTTATATAGCTCACAGTTTGTAGAGGTCTCCATCCATAATCAACTGTCTCCAAGGCAGTGTGGTACATGGCCAGGGGTATCACAGAAGAGAAACAGTTCATGACAGACAGGTAGCACCAAAACAAGCAAGGGATGAGACTCTTTCTGTCCCTCATATCTTATCCAGGCTACTAGCCCTTCTACCTGGTTTGCATCCTGATTTTTCTAAAGCAACTGTAATGAGGAATTATGAGACAGAAAAATATCACACACGACTGGACATTTAGGAATAATTATTACATTTGGGTGTGCAATAATGCTATTTTGATTATATTTATATTAAAAAGACATCTTTTAGCAATGCATATTCAGGAAGATATTTATGGCTAAAGTGATATAATATCTTGTATTGCTTCAAAATAAAACAGTTGAAGTGGGTGGGTAGCCAAATGGTTATGTATAGATAAAAATGGGAATGGCTATGTATTACTGACATTGAATGAAGTAATGGGAGTTCATCATGCTACTTTTGTATGTGTTTGACATTTTCCATTACAAATGTTTTTTTTAAAAATAATGTTAATATAAATAATGATAAGCACTACATATATATATATATAATTAATATTCACTGTATACCACTCATATCAATAACTACCTATTTTTTATACATTCATGTGTTCATAAATACATATTTGGGTAGGTACTAGCTACAAAGAGACGAAGGTGGTAGCCTCTGGAGAGGGGAGGCTTGCATAGCTTTTATCATTTCTTTTGAACCTTTTAAGATTACTTAACCATTAAAACAATGTGCATAGATCACTTTGAAGAACAATAAAACTAATTACAATGCCAAAAAAAAAAAAACAACAACAACAAAAAACCACACCAGAGACACTCACGATATGATTCTTTTTCTTTGAAGATATAGTTTAATTTGGTTATGCAAGAATTTCTATGCACAGAAAATCAGTATCATTATGGGGAAACAACCAGTGGAATCCAGAATATGGGACATCGTACATGGCATGTGGCTTTCTTCTGAGGCAAACATTGCTGTCTTTTTCTCTTTTAACTTTTCCCCTGGACACATTAAGAGAGTGGGGCCTTCTAAGGAGCTGGGGATTTCTCTTGCCTTTCTTGCTGCATGTGGTGAGCAGACAAGGCAGAGCTGTTCCCTTGGGCTCAGCAGTTTATCAACTCTGCCCAAATCAGTGGATGAACCACAGGACAGCTATAATCTGTTTACATAATAATCTTCTCTTTCTTAGGGGTTGAAAATTATTTTTTGTAAACATTTGGCCAAAACTGCATTTACCAGTTGTTTTTATGAAAGCCCTTTTAGGGAGAGAGGAGATTTGCCAAGTGATCACCAAGAGCCTAAATTTAACTCCTATTTTGTTGTTAATTGGTGTTTGTATGATGCCTTGGGAGGGAACCCCGAATGGAAAAGAATAAATGGATTAAGACTCTAAAATCCTGTCCCAAACTCTAACAACTTTCATAGTTACAAGCAAAACAAACATATTTTTTGGTTCACTAGTCATAAACATCTTGTCAGATGCACCAATGTTACATGTTGGTGGTAATGCTTAGAGATGGCCAAGCACCCCTCACATCAGAAGAGCAACTAAATCAGCAGATGACCAGACCAACAGTACAATGTGACTTGAAAGGTGCTCCAAAGGCACCATGCTTCCAAGGTTCCAGGCTACTATGGTGCCTAAGGTCACCACTTTGAAAGTCGATGCTTTGCGTAAATGTATGGTGTCTCCAGAAGTTTTGAGTTAAAATACAAATGTATTACCTGAATTCACAAGTTGCCTAAGCAGAATTAGTTTATCAAGTTATTTATTTTGAGAAGAAAGTCCTGAAGAAAGACATTACAAAGTGATCAAAAGCTCAGGGAAAGGAGGAACATAAAACTAGAAGGAAGAAAAGCATGGAGAGGTGGGAATCATTGGCTGGGCAGGAAGAAGCTCAGCCAGACAGATGAATGCAAAAGACTCTAAGACTGTGGACTTACTGTGTCCATCAGTGCTGTCTCCAGTGATGAAACTGTTGTAAGTTTTTATTGTTCCGAATAGTAGTTATCAGTCATTGTTAATGTATTTAGTACTTAAAATGTGGCTAGTAAGACAGAAAAAATGGGACTGTTAATTTTTGTTTAACTTGAATTAAAATTTAAATAACCAAATGTGACTAAGGGTTCCTGTATCAATAGTACGTGTCTAATTAATGGATATGGAAATGAGGGGAAAAAAGTCACAGAAACACAATGTATGGGGGAAACAAAAAATACATTTTATATAATTCACACTGTTTTGGCATCACTTTGTATTTTTAGGGAATGGTTAATTTACAAATTACAAGTTATATTTTTCAAATTACCTTGAATTATAAGGTTATATATCTATTAATATTTTATATCACATATATAAATGTTCAAATTTCCATGTAATATTAATGCATATTATATATACATTTTATATTAATATATAAAAAAACTCTAAACTTTCTTTTTCTCTAGAAGCAAATATAGAGCCAAACCCTACTTTGTTCTGAGTAGTATTTGTCATATATCTTTCAATCCTTTTATTTCTTACTTACTTGTATTGTCATATTTAAAATAGATTTTTTACTGTATATAGTTGGGCCTTTTTGTGTGCATTATGAAGTCTTTTTAAAAATTAATATATTTGCAATATTTAATTTTAGTGTAATCATATGCTTGGATTTAGGTCTATTTTTTCCTATTATTTCCTCTGAGTTTTGTTCCTCTATTTCTACTTTTCTGCTTTCTTTTTTGACATTTGAATATTTTTCAGTAATCCTTTTTGTCTACAGAATTTCTTACTATACATTCTTATGCAAGTATATATGCACGTGTGTTTGTATTAAGTTTTTGGAAATTGATGCTATGGCCAGGTATTATTTATTTTTTAGTTTATATCTCTTTTGAGATGCATTGAACTTGAATCTATATATTCATTACTTTTTCTAAATTTTGGAAGCTTTTAACTTCTATTTATTTAAATATTTTTCTCTGTATATTTTATCTTCTTCACTTGGGATTTCAATTACATGAAAGTTAGATTGCTTCATAGTGTTTTACAAGTCCCCCAAACTGCTTATGATAAAAAATTGCTTTTCACTCTTTTAGTTCAGATTAGATAACTTCTAGCTATATAACTTCAATTTCACTAGGACTTTCTTTTGTGACCTTTATATTTTCTTTTGAATTCATCCAGTGAATTTTAAAATCTGGTTATTGTTTATTTTAGTTCTAAAATTTTCATTTGAATCTTTCTTAAATTATTTTTTTCTGTGTTGAAGCTTTCCATTTCTATTTGTTTCTAAAGTGCTTACTTTTATTTCTCAAAATATGGTTATGATAGTTACTTTTAGGTATTATCTGAAAATTTCAATATCCAAATCATCTTGAGGTTAGTATCTATTAATTGGCTTTTCCTTTGTAAGATGTTAAAATTTTCTAGCATTTTGAGTGTCAGGAAATTTAAGATTATATGCCAGGCATTTTGAGTATTATGTTGTGTGATTCTAGGTCTTATTTAGATGACATGGAATATTTTTCTTTCCTAATCGTTAAGCTGGTTGGCTTCAGGTGCTATGCACCTTTAGTGGAATATTTGTCCATCCACTTCAGTTTTTGAAGGGTGTGTAGTGTTTTTTTCTCATCAGTTTTGTGTATGCACCACGGTCTGGAATCCAGTCAGTGATCTCCCCTTATCTACAATTTCACTTTCTGTGGTTCCAGTTATCTATTGTCAATCAACAGTTGAAAAATGTTAAATGAAAATTTCCTTAAATAATAAGTTTTAGATTGCAGGCCGACTTGCATGGTGTGATAAAATCTCATGCCGCCTGGCTCTGTCTTGTCCAGGATGTAAACTGTCACTCTGCATGGCATATCCACACTGTACGTGTTACCCACTCTTTAGTCACTTGGCAGTCATCTTGGTTACCAGACCGACCGTGGCATTGTTGCAGTGCTTGTATTCAAGTAGCTTTTAATTTTTATTTAATAATGGCTTCAAAGTACAAGAGCACTGATGTTGGCAACTCAGATATGCTGCAAAGAGGCCATAAAGTTCTTTTGTAATGTGAGAAGGTGAAAATTCTCGACCTAACAAGGAGAGAAGAGGTCACTAAGACCTACTGTAAGAACAAATGTATCTGTGAAATTGTGAAGAAGGACCAATAATTTTTATTAGCTCTGCTGTTGCACTTCAAACTGCAAATGTTACGGACGCATGCATGATAAGCACTTAGTTAAGATGGAAAAGGTTTCAAATTTATGAGTGGAAGGCATAAATATGAAACATGCTGCAGTTGATGGCACTGTGTACCACCAGAACGTCTTGGGCCTATATGAAGACTTTAACCAATGTATCCCTTGAAGTGAGTGATATCAAGTAATTTACCACAAGTAAGAGACAGCTACATAGATTCAGTACAAGTCTTTGATATAAAGAGACTGTGTGTTTGTGTGTGTGTGAGAGAAAGAATATTCACAGTTTTATTGTAACATTATTATGATTGTTCTATTTTACTGTAGTTGTTAATCTCTTACTATTCCTAATTTACACGTTGAACTTTATCGTATGTATACTTGCATGGGAAAAATAACTCCATAGTATGTACAGTGTTAAGTATTATCCACGGTGTCAAGCATCCACTGAGGGTCTTGAAATACAGATCCCACTGGTAAGTATCACTGCAAATGTAAAACCTAACTGACCTTGCGGGGTGAGGTTAGATCTATGCGTTCCCAGGTTTAAACTGATCCCAAAAGTTCATACACAACACTATAGGGTAATTTTCTTTAGCTCTGTCCTCTCTGGAATATATCCTCAATGCTTTCTGACTTCCAGTCTTCATCCTCCTTATCGCCTATTATTTTGGCAAGAAACTTAGACTTTATTCTCTCTACTTTGTTGCACATTTCCTACAACTGCCTGTGCCTCTGGGGTGAAGAAGCAATGAGATAGAGAGGAAAAAGTAATGGAGCACCTTGTACATTATGAACACCACCAGGAGTGAGGCCATCTGGCCAGGCAGAAGGATTTCCTCTTTTGCAGTCACTTCTCCCATCACCAGTACCACTGCTGTGGGATGGTCTGGGAGATGGGTCGATTAATGTGCTTAACAATTAAATTGCTTGTCAGAAAAGCAAATCAACACACTTCTGTGTGCATTAGTAGTTTTACAGAAAATGTTGTTGGATAAACTTTCATATTATATTCAGATGAAACATTTTTCTTTTTTTTTTTTCCCGAATCTATTTTATAGCTCTAATTCATCCACTCAAACCGTCAGGTTAGTGTTTCACAGCTACTACTGGTTTTCTTTGTTGTTGTCAGGGTAGATGCATAATTTATCTTTGGGCCAAGATTGTGCTTTTCTTTTGGGAAAAATTCTAATTCTCCTTTAGGTAATCCCCAGGTAAATCCAAAATGACATTCTGAAATATAAAAGTTCAGAATAAAAATGTTCAGCTATTCTGTGATAGGAGAACTTGACTCTGTTTTGTCAACAGAACGGTGTCTCTGAAAATTTTATGATTTCTGGTTGATTAAACAAGGAGCAATAGAAGCTGAAGGTCTCTTTGAGGGGTGATTCTGTCCATAGAAAGTAAGCTGGTGGCCACAAACTGCAATAGTAATTAGAGAAAAGACCTGCTGAGAAGTTTCCAGTGAAGAGAAATGACCGATTGTTTCTAGGAGTAGAAATAACTGACATATAATTTTAAGTTTTCTTTTTTCATTTGCCTTTATATTGGTCCTGTCTTCAGTAAGTTTAATTGAACAGAAACTGGCAATAGAATTCTATGGGTCAGCTACCTAAACTAGCAATACATATGCAGCAACCTGAACAGATTTGTGGAATATGTGTGCGCAATCACTGAGACTCTTAAAATTACATGGAGAGGGAGCCCCATAAAAGATTTGGTATCATGTTATGCAAGTGGAATGTGAGACTTT
>RJWM01043075.1:0-13998 GCA_004363535.1 Dasyprocta punctata
GAGGGAGAGGGAGAGAGAGAAAGAGAGACAGCATCATGGGAATTGGTTTGTGTACTTCCAGATGCTGAGAAGTCCCACAATCTGCAATCTGGAGCCCTAGGGAGGCTGGTGGTATAATTCAGTGCAAGTCCAAAGGCCCAAGAACCATAAATGCCAGTGTCCAAGCAAGGGCAAGGGAAGGTGGATGTCCCAAGTGTAACACAGACAGCAAATTTACCCTTCCTCAGTGTTCTTGTTCTATTCGGACCCTCAACACATTGGACACTGCCCACCCATGCTGGTGAGGGTGACCTGTACTCAGTCTGCTGACTCAAGTACCAATCTCTCCCAGAAACACTCTCACAGACACTCCGAAATACTGCCTTACCTGCTAGCAATCTCCGAGGACAGTCAAGCTGACATATGAAATTAACCATTATAAGTCATTAAAAGATTTTTTTTAAAAACATGGATTTACTTTCACTTAAAAAAAGATCTAAACTATAACATCTGTCCTCAGGTAACATATGATCTAGCATCAGATACAGAGGTGAACAGGAACTTAAATACATGACACTATGAAAAAGAAAATTAAAACAAACAAACAAACAGGTTTTCCCAGGTTGGCTGTGTTGCTCAGTGGTGCTGCATGGAAGGGCCAGAGTTTCATCAGCAGCACCACAAAAAAGAAAAGAAAAAGCTACTGCCTCCTTCTGGTATACCAGGCCATGGAGAAGAAAATCAATGTAGAAACTATTCATTAAATGGATTTGTAATAAAGCACTTGGTTTTAAAAAAAAAAAAATTACTAAGTTAAAATGAGACCATTAGGATGACTTTAGGGCGGGTGTTCTTATAAACGAAAGAAATTAAGAGACAGAAGGAGAGAGAGAGTCCAACCCCAGGATTTTGTGCATTTAGAAGAAGAAAAGAAAGAAAAGATATCTTAGTCTATTGAACCAAAACTTGTTTCATTGTAAAGGCTGACAGCATTCCAGTAAACATGTTATGAATGTATAAATAAGTTTTACAAATAGGAAAATGTCACTTTTAAAACTACCCACATAAGGCGTCATATTATTAATTTCTGAGCTGCTCCAAACTGGCTGAGTGATGCTTGGTGGGACTACTGAGAAGGAATTTCTGCAGTGGGCAAGGACAGGTCAGACTACACGATCTCGATGCTATGGTGCTAGGATTTTATTCAATGAGCTGCAGTTATACATGTTGCTTTGGGTTGAAAATCAGGAATAACAGGAGGAGTTGTGGTGTTTGTTTGTTTGTGGGTTATCGGTTCTGAATTTTTTGCTTTCTTTTGTTTGGCATTGCATACTTTCCTGAAGGAAGCAAGTGAAGCCTGTGTTTCATTGATTAGCAGAAGTTTTCATTGTACATTAATGTTACCTAATTTGCACATCTAGTTCACCATAAAGCTTCTACAGCTATGTCATGTGGCTTTAGTGGTATTTTTTATAAGACAGAACAAAGTTCTGAGTAAAACAGTACATAGTATCCATGAAGAGCGAAACTTTAGGAGCTCTGCTGCCCATGTGAATCTTAATGAGTGCTACCATTATTAACTGTCTAATTTTGAACAATTTACCCCATTTATCTGTGCTTTGGTTTTCTCTTTTGCAAAATGTAGCCAATAATGTTATCTGCCTCATTAAGTCATTCTGGGAAATAATTGCTTAAAGATAGTTGCAATAAAGCCTGACACATAGAAAGCTTTTATTCTGTCACTGATATTGTAGATATTCAGTAAGTGCTGACCAATTTATTCAATTACTACTTGCAAAAATATTGGAAACAAACTAGTGATACATGAATGAATTGCATTATTTGGTTTATCTCAGGGTGATCACCTTTTTTCCCATGTTTAAACACACTGGAGCAGATAGAGATAGAGACACAAAGACCAAAGCCTGGAGGAAGATATCACCAGCATGCAGAAAAGAAATTTGCAGAAACTTCCTGGGTGATCTACAGGGCAACTCCATTGTCAGAACCTGGGGCAATTTAAATGGGGTGAAATGAGCCCCATGTGATAATTGGATTCAGCCACAAAGGCTAGGGAATATTGGATTATGTGTGAATAAAGCAATGTCCCTTCATTTATTTCTTTATTATTTACTCCTCAATTCCTTGATTCCTCTGATCTTCCATTTTCCTACTCACTTGCCTGCTTACCCTCTTAGCACTTGTTAAACTTATTTGTCAATTTGACTGGGTTAGGAAACTCCTGGAGAGATAACTAGATCACGAGGCTGCTGTACTCATCAATGGATTAACCCACTGATGGTTATAGCTAATGAGCTGTTAGAGGGTAAGGTCCAGTTGGAGGGGCGGATCACCAGGAACAGGCCTTTAGAGACTGTATCCCTTAGGGACACTCTTCCCCTGTGCTATGCTTTCTGGCCACCATGAAGCAAGCAGCTTCCTCTGCCATACCCTTACCACCATGGTGTTCCTGTCTCCAAGATAGACGACCATGAACCGAATCCTCTGAAACCATGAACCAAGTTAAACCTCTTCTCCTCTAAATTGAGGATGTCAGGTGTTTTGTCCCAGCCATGCAAAGCTGAGCAGTACAGAAAAGTGGTACTGGAGCAGGGAAGTCATTTTTGTGACTATATCTGACCATGTGGTTCAAAAGTCTTTTGAACTAGTTTACAGAAGTTTGGAAAAGTTTGGACAATTGGGCTGGAGAAGGTTTGTTGGTGGAATCTGGTGGGAGCTCAGAACAGAATGCTGATAGGCTGATAGGAATGCAGACAGTCAGGCTCATGAGGTTTCAGATGGAAATGAAGATTCTGTTGGGAACTGAACTAGAGGCTATACATGTGTCATTATAATAAAGGATTTGTCTATGTTTTTCCATATCCTGAAGCTTTGTATAAGGCTAATGCTGAAGGAACATAGACTAACAGATTTGGTGGAGAAAATTTCAGGGTACCCCAACGTTTAGGCTGAGGCATTGAAACTGCTAGCTGTTTTTAGCCAGATTTATAGTGAGACTTGAGAGAGGGAAAAAAAAAGCAGAAAAAAAACCTTGAAAAAACTCAAATTGTGTCCAGAAACAAAGCATGTATAAAATTGGGGCCAAAGATAGTGTCATGGTTTATACATTGTGTCAACTTGAGAAGTCTAGAAGCTTAATTAAGTAACTCAGCAGCTCTGCATCCTGGGGTGTAGAGCACAAGCAGTTACCTGTTCATCCTGTCAATTTGAGAAGGTCAGAAGTTTAACTGAGAGACTCAGCAGGGAGCCAGGTTTCCTTCTTTGTAAATATCCTCATCCTGTGCAAAGGAAGGCAAGGAGATTTGTGAATGCTACACCCACCCTGGGGAGGGGGGTTCTGTGTACAATATAAGGGAAAAAAAGAGGCTTTCTCTCTGACTGCTTTTGCTCAGCTGCTGCCCAGTGCCATGCCACTCTGCCTTGGAGCCAGCTGATTATGGACTGAAACCTCCAAAAACTGTAAGCTAAATAAACCTTTCCTTCCCTAATTTTGGGTGTTCGGTGTTTTGTCGCAGCAACAGTGAAAAGTAACTAAGATAGATGGTATGATGGATGAAGAGATTAGTTTCATCAAAAAGAAACTAAGTACTTTGAACAGGGTTAGGAAGAAATATTTCTTGGGGGTATCTCACAAATCAGCAAAACCCCGTCTATTGCAAGCTTAAGGGTATACAAATGTAGATCTTCCATTTGAGAAGAGAACTCGTTAGCCATCTTCTTGAGAAGGTTCACCTAGAGAATTTGTTCAGGATTCATATCACTGTGCTCATATCCAGACACTCATAAACCTTGGCAGCCATGGTCTAAGAGGGTCCAGCTATTGCTGAAGTAGCTATGGCTGGAGTCATTTTGGTGATTGTATCTGACCATGTGGTTCAGCTGGCAGCAGAACTTGATGCTGTCTAGGTGATGTTTGCTTTACAGGCCTATAGAGTGCAAGCATTGTGGGGTCCTGTAGGTTACCATCCATATTTTTTTTAAAAAGCCTAGGAAATTGAGCTTCATACCTCTGAGAGGGGTGTGTATGACACTATGGGACTGAATCCAAGTGCGGTACAGACCCTGAGAAGTCAGAGAGGCCAAGAACACAAAACATCTGCCGAGGAAAGCCACGGGCATGAATGGAGCCAACCCAAGGGAAAGGCTGTGTGGGCTGCAACTGGCAAAGCCATATGGATGCGGGCACCCAGGCCTTTGGAACTCACAGTTTACCACTCTGTGCCCCTGATGTCAAACATGGCACTAGATAACTCAGTATTTGCTCTGCTAGATTTTGACCTCACTTCAGTTTTATTCTTTTCTATCCCTCTGTTCCTTACATTTTTTTTCTTGTCTTTTTGAGACAGGGTCTTGCTATGCAATTGAGGCTGGCCTGGAGCTCACTTTGAAGCCCAGGCTGGTCTCAAACTGGCAATGATCCTCCTGCTTCAGCCTCCTGAGTGCTGGGATTACAGGCCTGTGCCACCACACCTGGCCATTGCTTCCTTTTGGAATAGGAATGCTTGCCATATAACACTGTATAACTTGCCCTTTGAATTTTACAGGGACTCCTGACTAAGAGTTTGTCTTGAGTCTCAAAAGAGACTTTCAAACTGGAATTTTGAGCAATGCAGGAACTGTTGAGACTTTGGGGATGAGATTATTGCAATTTGGGTTTTCTGTAGGATAGTTGCATCATGTAATGAGGAGTTAAGCAATTGTTTCTGCCTTTATCTGGAGAGTAAATATTCCTTAAGGAGATGTGTTGGGGGTGCTAAAAAGACAAGGAGTAAAATGTGATAGCTAAACTTAGTTATCAACTTGACTGAATTAAGAGACTCTTGGAGAAGTGATTGGACCCTGGGAGAACTGTGCTTATTGGTGTACTGTTAGGAGGTGGCGCCCAGCTGGAGGAGGTGGGTCCCCAGAGGCGTGCCTTTGGGCGCTCTCCCCGTGCTCCACTTCCCAGCTGCCATGCAGTGAGAAGCTTCACTCCACCAACCCCTTCAACCATGACGCTTCTGCCTTTGAGTCAGGGACTGAACCCTTTGCAGCCAGAAGCCAAATTAAACCTCTTCTCTTTCAAAATTGTGAGTTCAGGGCTTTTACACTAACAATGGGAAAGCTGACCAGTGCAATTCTCCACTCTCAATTCCTGATCAAATCCCCCAAAGTATTTAAAACTCTGTCATTAAAACCTGTTTAGAAGGCCCGATTCTCATTAATTGCATTTTATGTGAAAGTGTCCAAAGAAAATATACTGCAACAATTCAAAATTGCACCAATAGAATAAAAATTTTAGGTAGAATACATAGTACACTAAAAACAAGATGAATCTTAAGTTTGTAAATATGTGATTTCTTACCTTTCATCAAGTAAAGATAAATTATTATCTTGGAAAACCCACAGGGAGGAATACATCTAAATTTTCTGCCACTTGTCTGAATTGAAATTTGATAACAAGCAAATTAAGTCACAAAGTAAAGTATTAATATATATGACTACACATAAATGTAAATGTTTAGAGTTTTAAAAATTAAAATCATATCCAAAATTAAAAAAGGAAATGTAGTAAATGTAACAAAAGGAATCTTTAAAAAGTTTTCACACAAATCATTAAGAAAAAGACCTTAATATTTAGTATTTGGAAAAATTTCACAAAAATGCCATATGACTGCTTAGTTAATATGAAAACAACATTTAACTACAGTAGTAATAAAAAAATGGTAATAAAAATAGGAAAAACCTTTCTCTATCAAATTAGCACAGGTGTTTAGATGACTATAGAGGTGTGTTGAAGGTGGAAGTGGTACAGGTATAGATGAGAGACTAAATTTGTACGATCCTTTGTGTTTTATTTAGCTGTATTTGTTATGTAGATATTTGAGTCTCTAGGCACATTAATTTCACTTCTAGACATCCATTGTAAGAGTACAAAAATATAGCAAACCTTAACCAGCAAAGATGTCCATCTCAGAATGATTTAAACAGTGAAACATTGAAAACTGCTCAAAAGATTGATTGTATAGTCCATTCAAAATAACAATGAAAATGTTGTATAATTTCCAATAAAACAGAAGAACTCTGTAATACTGTCAAGGGGAACAGGTCATAAAATAGAGCACGATTGTGAGTATGGCAAAACTGTGCTAAAAACTAAGTTTTAATCCACCAAAATGTAGACATAACGTAAAAAGACAAATGAAGCGCATCAGAAAAGCAAATGAACAGTGGTCCCTGTGTGGCAGGCTTCGGAGTAAGGTTTGCCTCGTCTCGATTTACCCATGATGGTATGCATTGTCCAAATGACCTGCAGTGAGGGTGTTTACTTCATACTAGAAAGAGGTCTTGGTAACAAATAAGGAAAGAGATGGAGCTCTCGTTTGCTTGTATTTTGCAGAGTGTTAGATCAATTTATTTTGCTTGCATGCGGCCACTTGCTCAGTGTGTAACAAGTCCAAGACTGCTGTCACAGCCTCTTCCTCTGCGGCGTCAGGGCCTGCAAGACCAAGTCCTGACACCTTAGAGGCCCCCAGATCTTTCAGTGCTTTCTTTCTTAGAAATTTTGTTTTTTCCCATCAAGTCTGAGAAATGTTTAAAATTCATTTTTGAAAATTATTAAATCCAGTTTTAGTTCTGTTACCATTGAAGCACATTTTGAGTTTTGAAGTCACTGTCTTGTTGAGAAAAGGAAAGCTTTACACCTATTCCTATGCAGGGATCGAGGATATGATGTAAGATTCTGCTCTTATTTGTTATATGAGATGACTCAAGATGGACAGGCTACAACAGAGAGAAATAAGAAGGGACTGAAATATTAAAGCATATAAAAGTTCAGTGATGCCTTATAAAAAGCTCCTGGCTGACATCGATGGTAGGATGGGTTCCAGGCGGCATCAAAACTTAAGATCCTGAAGCTCCAAGGTGCGTTGACTACAGGAACCTGGGGCTTGGTACTGAGAAGAATGCGTGTTCATTGTGTTTCATCCTTGGAGGCCTGTCCAATGGCCAGGGTAATGAGGGTGGATGGGTTGGGGTGTCACACATTGCCTGTGCCCAGCGCATCATGCTGTCAAATTCCCAGCTCCCTGAGTGGGGTACAGGTCAAGATCTGTCCTCGCCAGCGGGCTTCTCATCAACACTTGATCCCTACAATTCCTCCCCTTTGAATTCAGCTTTCTTCCAACAAAGTCCAATCCTAAAGTAGCTATTGCTGTAAAATACAGTATAACATGTAAATCTGTGACAAGTAAGTCTTGTCTCAAAATTTAAAAAAAATTAAAAATAAACTGGGAAGATACTTCAGCATGAAGACAGAAGGAAGAAGAAAGATGAAAGAAGGAAAAAAGAAAGAAGCAAGAAAGAGAAATAAAGATGTTTTGACTAGTGTAGTAATATTTATTAACTTCTCTGGAATGTTTATATGATACATTACATATTATATAGCACAATACTATACTACTATAATGATACAGGTTAATATTAAAATATTAACCCTGGATAATAAAATTATTGCAGTGGAATTTCAGGTTTACATGTCTCATTAGGAATGTTATTAATCAATGGGGAAGAGATTTTAGAGTCAAATTTCCCACACATTGTCTTGACTTATAAGCCTGGTTCCCCCAAAGACTCTACGAGATGTCTTACTTCTTAATTCTTAATATGGGCCAAAAAATAGTGGAACATTCAAGCATTTCGATAAATATTGTGGGTTCTCAAACCTAACAAGCATCCATGCCTGAAGACAGCTGGCCTTTTGGTCTCATGTGTCATTTTCTTTTCATCTGAGCCCTGCAGGTCACCAGTCTCTGTCACATTGCTCCACAAAGCTCCTTGACTGACGTGAGCTCTGGGATGCAATGCTATTCTCTGGAATTGAAATAAGAGAAATATATTTTTAGTCCAGAGTGTAGCAACCATCAGATCAAATAAGATTATTCAATCTTCTGGTTCTGAAATTGTGTATTATTCAGCCTTTGCTTGTGTACTGGGAGGAAATTAAATTGATTAATGTGTGACACTGTCAGGTTGATTTTCCTTATCTGAGCTAAACTAGTCAAAGATCAAGTGTGACATTTCCATTGTCCACAATCCTTTCTTGGAAAACAGCTTTATGATGTCTTTGTCCTTTACAATAAAGATAAATCACACTATTTCTAGTCTGGAGCTATCATTTTTGTCCACAGTTAATTGCGCTTTGTTTTGTTTTATTTTTAGGCAGTTCCATTACTTAACACAAGTTTTCTGTTAGTTTGGCCTGGGCTTTGAAGAAGTAGCATGCATTCTAAAAAGATCACTGGATTCTAGAGCCACTCTGCTTTGTGACCACCAAGACTAAGGGAGTGAACCTCAATTTCCCCGACTTTGAGAATAAGACCCCAGTAACCACCCTACAAATTTCCAGACTGTGATGAAAACAAATGTAACATACTTTATTAAGCTATCCTAGGAATAAAATTATTAGAAATTAATAACTTTTAAAAGACAAAGTAACTTAAAATTAAAATTAGGTTTATAATCTAGCCTGAGCTACAGTCCTTTGCCCATATGCTAAATAGAATGGGTTTGAGTTTTGGCTTCTTCCTACCTAGGCATGGAGCCTGACAAGCTCTTTTACCTCTTCCATTCAGTTTTCTCGCTCATAATGTCTATGACTCTGGATCTTCCTGAATATGAGGGACTATGACGTACAGCATGACTGGTCACAGTTGTCATTAGTAGTATTCTGGGTTTAGTGAAATTAAGTTCTCACAAATTTGACTATTACTTTTGGCTGGGTTCATGGCCAACTGGAAGATATAGCACACAGAAAAAAAATACTTTTTCTTGCAACAAGGTTAGTGTTTATGAGTAATTTGAATTATTCAGGAACTTCATGTATTTTATTTAACAAAGTAATACTCTATAAGAACTAGTTGATGTCTATATTTTAACTCCAGAGAAAGCGTTTCTTTTGGCAGAGGTACTCTTATGGCATATCTTATTTTTCTTCTTGCTTGTACTGATGCATTTGACAAATGTCCATGACGATCAAAATATAGCAAATGTTTCCATTTAAAAACATTTATTGCAGTAAAAGACACATTGCCATTACCCTCCCTCAGAATCTATCCCTTGCTTCCAACACACATGCCCCATCCTTCTCGCCACTCTCTGAAGCAGTTCTGGACGTCCTCTTTGGCGAGTGCCTTTTTGTGGCTGTCTCAATGTTCTGAATTAATTCAAACACTTATGGCAATTTCTGCCAAGAAAAACCCTTATGGAGTGTCCTCACCCACATAGTCACTGAATCTGGCACCATGCTACTCTGGTTCTTCCCCAAAGTCGAATTGACCAAGAAAGGTAAACGTTTTGAATCCATTCAGGACATCAAAGTAGCCACAGGAGTCACTCACCAGAGAGGACTTCCAGAACTGCTTCAGAAGAGGGCAAGACTGGTGAGATAAGCATGTTTGAAGAGACGGGGAGGATTCTGAGGGAGATTAATGGCAATGTGTCTTTTACTTTAATGTATTTTTTAAATTGAAACACCATATTTTTCCATCGCACCAGGTACATTGAGCCAGGCATCCTGCTTGGATGAGAGCCTGCCATGCAGGTGCAGAGAGGGAATCAAGGGGTAAGAGGACGGGTACCAGGGGGAATCTCAGAACTGCCTCCGCGCCTGAGCTCCCTCCACTGAAATGACGGTGAATAATTCAGGAATTACCTGAGCCTGATGTAAGAATTATGCCCTGTTCCAAGCAGAGCCCATGCTAGATCTCTGACCCACCTCGTATGTACCGAATTCCCCCCAGCAGCTCTGGAATGAGTAACTCCCCACTCTAATTTAATCCTCCCTTGTTCAAGCCTTCTTCACACACCCAAAGCCAGCCCAGAATAAAGTTAGGTGTATTTGTCCCAACTGTCACAGCCAATTAAGTTCTTATTTTGATGGACCAGGGAAAAATAAAAAGAAGTCAGTGTTGGCAAGAACATACTTTTCACTACTTATTAGAATATAGATAGGCTATGAAATTCTTGAGAGCAGAAAGATAATATTTCAACAAGTACCACACACTCCATCTTTTCATTATTGCAAAATTAAATTTGGAACAGAATAACTTGGGATGATTTGCCTTATAATATGACTACAATTGAGGTTGAAATTTGAGATTAGTATGACAAAGCAAATCTAACCACACTTTAAAATATAAATAAGAATACTTCATGATCACTTGAGAATACTAAGCACATGGAGATTTGATAAAACCCCGTTACGATGGTCTTGCGATACTCTGCCATGATGCTATGCTTCTATTCAAATTCAAGATGCTCTCCTCTGAAACTATTAAATCATTCCCAAAATTCTCTAAGTACTTAAAAGTACCCTGACTTTTAATGGAAAATGAAACATGGGTTATACAGCGTTTGCTATTATCTTGTCAGAGTCAAATAACTAAAGGCCTTTCCCCACATTATTTTCTGTTTCTCAGAGCCTGGATTTGTCTTTATTCCAGCAAGGAATCTCAATTGCTGTAGCAATAGTCACATCAGAAAGGAGATGAAACTCTACCTCCATCTCAAATTTTATCCTGGACGCATTTGTGGGTTTATATCTGAACCGTGTGGAGTAACAGGCCAGGTCTCTTTGTGCTCTGACTGCGGAGGTCGGAAAGTCAGCTCGCATGTACTGAAGCCCCGCCAGTGCAGGGTTGTAGAGTATTCAGAAAGACACAGAAAATTGCCACTGACTCTTACCTTCCTATATTCATCCAGTTGAAGTAAATGTACATCTAAAGAATTGCAGAAAGGGATCAAGTAATCAGCAGAAATACACTCTTGCCAAAAGCAGAGTGATACTTTCTTTCCACAGACTTCCCTATGTTTCAGCTCCTTTTTTATCCGTCAGTATATACAAAACCAGGGAGGACTGTTTGACTGAAATAATTCAAATGTTCTTGAATTTCCCTTGTTTCTGAGGCTAGTAATTTAATGTTCCCTAAAACATTTATAAAACCTGTTGCCGTCTTTGTCTGACAAAAACTGCTTTTTTTTTTTTAATTTGATGCAATTTTTAGAGCATTAGAAAAAGAGAATGAGGGAGAGATCTAATAGATGGTCACATGTACTTAACTATGAGAGTTTGATTGTCCCTGGGGAAAAAACTATGTAATTTTCCTGTCTTCAATTTCTATTATTGCTTTGCAGCTCTTATCTCTGGGGCTTTGGGAAAAAAAATTCTGAGAAATAAGAAAGGCTGCTTATTGATGACCATGACATAGGCCTGGCTCAATTTGGAGATGAAAATATCAAACGTAATTTCCCACTTCCTTCATGACAGTCAGCCAAGATGTTGGGGTTGCTTTCAATTAAACCAAAGTAAGCTCCTAGGGTGGTGCAGAGAACAAAGTGATATCTCCTTGGAACTGCTTTGGCTTTCTCTGATGGGAGCGCCATGGAAACAGCACCTCACCCTCTGTTTGACTCCGGAGGGCCCGCCCTGCCTGACACCTGAAGGTAGAATCCGTCTGCGCTTTCCTGACCTGTGCGTGGTCTTTTTCGCCCAGGCAGAACACAACTGCCCCCTTGGCAACCTCGTCTCCTCCTGGAGCTGATGAACTGTACTTCTGCCAGGGGCTCATGTGTGTTGCTTGGTCGGCCCAGGTGCTGTGAGAGGCCCTGCATTTCGTATTCTGTCCGAGGGAGGAAGGGAGGGAGAGAGAGAGAGAGAGACAGAGACAGAGAGACAGAGAGACAGAGAGGAGCTAGAAACTCGATGCTAGTTCTCCTTGAAGCAACAAGATGGAACCAGGTTCCACCAGTCCTGGGAAGCTTGGGGAAAGCTTTCTTCCATCAGAAAAGAATGCGGACAGGGACACCAGGCCTCGGGTGGGAGGGGGCACAGGGAAGGTGCCTGGCTTTGGGAGGCAGCAGGGTGCGGGTGCCGCCCCTACACGGCGGGTGGAGTCGAGGATCAGTGCCCGGCGTTAGTCCCACGGTGCCTCCCGCGGTGGGCGCAGCCCCTCGCTTGCTCTGCGGAAGGAGGGCCTGGTCCTGCGGCTCCCTCGGCTCCCTCGGAGGAGGCGCGCTGAGCTCCTTCGCATCTTTTAGTCGGTTCATTTCCTGATGGAACTGTCTCCTACTCTCTTGTTTACGACTGAGATTCCCGACAGAAATACAGATGGAGGTTTTTCTTATGACACTTTTTATTCAGCACTACAATTTTGTAACTTTCCCTCTGCCAAAGACTGTCATTGAATTCTCAAAGACATATTTTTACTTTTTTTTTTTTAACTCTGCTTGTTTTAAAAACACATTTAAAGCGATATAAACAACTTCTGAAGAGTTTTACATGCCCTCCGTACAGTGCCGCAGAAAGGAGATCGATCCTGGATGTGTCTGACGTTTGTTAATCAAAACATGCATAAGCGATATTTCTAAAAAGCACCAAGTGCCCGGTAGCGATAAAGCAGCAGGGGCTAAGCGAGGAGCGGCGGGGAGAGCGTGAAGAGGCCGCCCTGCCCCGCACCGCGCTCCGAGGACCGAGTCACAGGCCCTGCCTAGCTGCGTGCAGTGGGGAGAGGAGGTTAAGGTTATGTCAGACCTCAGGACCCAGGAGGGGCGCGTGGAATAGAAACCGGAGAAAGGACTGGAAGAGAAAGCAGATTCCGCATCTCCAGGGGAAGCACGGGGCTCAGGCCCCTCGGGCTGCGGAGAGAAAAGGCTGCCCCTTCAACAAGGGGTCTCTCGGCGAGGAGAAGCCGGCCTCAAAAGGCCAGCATGGCAAAAACAAACAAGACAACATAACGCGCATAACAGATTAAACAATATGTCCACTGTCCTGGTGGCCTTCTCACCTCTGAGGGCAAATACCCCACACCCATAAATAAAGGAAGAGAAGATGTTGGGACTGGGAGAAAGGGTAAGCAACCCAAGCTGTGCGGGCTCCAGGGAGAGAAAAGTCAGCGCCTCTTGCGAGCCTACTGGTGCTCGGCTGAGAATCAAATACCGTGCGTCCTCCCCAACCCTCGTAAGCAACTGGCTGGTTCAGAGGACAGGCTGAGTTGATAGCAGCTAAGGTAAATAAAGCAACTAAATTCTTGTATCGTTTGGTTGATTTTGCAGGCCTGGGGCCGGCAGTCTGAGCATCTCTTGGGAAGATGACAGTATGCAATGTAGCAAATATGGGGGATTTTCTTCTATCTTGTCTTTGAGGCCAATATTGTTCTCACTGTTTTGCTTTATTCAACATTCTGTTTTGATTGGTTTTATTCTGTTTTGTGTTTGGTTTGATTTTGCTATACCTGATGGAATGGACAACTATTGTGAAGATAACAAGATAGTCCATGGTAGCTATTGTTGTTTTCCTAGCATCCTGCTTTGAAGTTCTGCACCAAATTTGCTGCATTGTGTTGATTGGCTTTGTCCTGTTTTGTTTCTTTGGATTTTACTATCTTTAAAATTTAAAAAATAAATAAATAGGTTTTTGTTTTGTTTTGTTTTGTTTTGGTACCAGGGATTGAACTCACAACCTCACACCTGCCAGGCAGGTGCTTATGCCACTGAGCTAAATCCCTGACCCATAAATAAATAAATACATAAATAAATAAACAAACAAATAAGAGAGGTTTGTTTTGGCTTACAGTTTCAGCCCATGGTCAGATGGCTCCAGGGCAGAGACTGGGTGACAGAGGGGCCTGGTGGAGGAAAACACTCTCCACCCATGGCCACCCACGGTCACCACCACCAGGGAGCAGAGCAAGCAGGGAGGTTTGGGGGACACAAACATCCCGACCCAGGTCACACCTCAGTGACTGTCTCCAGCCACACTCCTTCTCCTCCTGCAGCCCACTCAGCAGTGCAGCACAGCAGCCCATAAACCAATCACTTTCTAAAAGCCTGCCTCTGAGCACATGCGGCTTTGGGGAGACACTGTCGAAGTGAACCATAACATCCATTAAACTCACGTGAACAGCTCTTTTGTTACTTGAGGGAGTCGTTGGCTTAAGAATCTCTGTTTTAATTTTGCATATT
>RJWM01043076.1:0-13997 GCA_004363535.1 Dasyprocta punctata
CTCCATGATTCTCATTGTGACAACAAAATGTTTGCAAATATTTTCCATCCTGCAAAGCACAATTGTTTTAGTTATTAGCCTCTGCTTTACTGATAACTCTGCAATGTTTTTCCAAGATTTAGATGATAAAAATAGTATCTAATAAACAGTGTAATAATCAAATTCATGGGCAGAAAATCATTGAATTTTAATAAAAAAATCTCAAATAAAAAAAAGTTGTAGGCATGAGTCAAAAAATTGAAAGAAAGGAAGAAACAGATGACTTCAATAGAAATACAATTTGAGACTAACAAAGGTGTCAGTTCAACTTATTATGGGATGTTTGGGTGTGTATACCTTATTGTTGCAATTCCTCAGTTCTAACTGTGGCAAGGAATAGGGTGTGTCAAAGCAGCTGGACAAGTGGGTGTCACCTGTCAATCATGGAGAGCCAGGACCCATGAGCCAAACAGCTTTCAAGCTTGTAACAGTTAGAAAATGCAATCTTCAATTCTTCTGACACAAGAGCAATCAAGGTTTTGAGAGAACAAGCTAATCTGACGTCAGAGTGGAAATTGCACAAGACAGCAGCTATTAACCTCCTGGCCTCTGTGAGGCTTTTCACTTTCCAACTCTATACTCTATACAAAGTGTATAGTTTTTACTGTCTTTAATTGGCCTGCGCTCACTCTGCAGTGCATATTTTTCCTGCCTTTAATCCTACGTTTAATACCTTTAGTAAATGTAAAACCACATTACCCTGTGTCCTATCCAGTTCTTTGTTGAGGACAACAAGAATCTGAAAGACACCCCCGGGAAGAGTACAGCACAGCTGCAATGATCTTATCTCTAACTTCCCAAAGTCAGCTTCTGCTGTGCTCCCTCCCCTATGTGTGACTGCCAAGAAAACTGAGACACTTAATATATTCTCATATATGGTTTATTCATTGTCACCTCTACTCCTTCCCCAGTCTATGTGGCATTCAGTAGACCTCAGCTGTCTATCTTCAACTCAGAATTACAGTGAGTGTGGAAAAATGATATTATGTAGATTCTCACATTGCAGTGAGAGCTACAGCAATGGGTCAAACACGAAAACAAAAATAACAGGACTATAGAAACCTAATGTTCAGTAAGAGGGTACAATGTTAAATACAATGGCACTGGTACTTAAAGATATTCTTGAAGGACTCATGGACTGACCAGTTCATATGGAAGGAGGATGGATGTTCCAGGTAAAGTCAAAGCCTGTGAAAACTGTGGAAAGTTAAAGTTTGCCTGACAGTGCATTGCCCAATCAGGCCTGTGAGACAATGAGTGAGTGAGGAGAGGAACAGATGAAACCACTGAGGTCATGAGTGAAGACCACATAGAGTTTTTACTCTGTAAATTTTGGGATACATTTGGAAGGTTTGTTGAAAGCAATCTCATGATCTATTTTTATTTTTATTTATTTATTTATTTTTGGTACTGGGGATCAAACTCACAACCTCACGCTTGCCAGGCAGGTGCTTGTGCCGCTAAGCTAAATCCCAGGCCCTATGACCTAATATTTTAATAGAAACTTAGGGATGCTCTATTGAGAGCACTTTGAGATGGAAAAAGTTGGACATAAGTATGCAAATCCATATTAGATTTGTTGGTAGAAGGGGAAAAATTAGGTGTGATTTGGTTATGATCATGTTTTGCATTATCAATCCATTTTATTTTTACTAACACAATATTTTTACCAGTGTGAATGTTTGCATGAAAAATTACAATGTGTATGTTTGATTTATTAAATATTTAGTATGAATTAATACTTTTACGACTTCCAGGGTAAAGGTACAATGAGAATGTAGAACTTTTAATTGCATATAGTACTACCCATCAGTTAGCTTACTGTATTTACGCATTTTAAACTCCACAAAATAACATTTTTGTAATAGTATTACAATAATCAAGGCTATTTCTTACTCATATATTTCCTTTCCAGTATTCCTCCTTTTTTCTTGTTTTGCTATATTGTTATTTAGGATACTATTCCTTTTAAGATTTCCTTTTGATATTTCTTTTATTTAAGTCTACAGGCAAAAAGGCTTTCAGTTTTTATCTATGTACATATTCATATGACTATCATTTATTGCAAGGTAATGTTGAAGAGATTTAGAATCTGAGATGGTAAATATTTTCTTTCAGAATTCATACTTTTTGTTTGTTTCTGCTTTTCATATTAGAAAATGCTACCTACAAGTTTCATACTTTCTACTGTAAAATATTATTTCCTTATATTTTGGAGGGTTTTTTTTAGATATTTTCTCTTGTTGGTTTATAGTAGCTTTATTATTATAAATCAGGAGGTGTTTTTATATTTTCTTCTTGTCTTTGTAGATAGTCCTTAATTTGTGAACTATTTATATATGTCAATTCTGATGATTACCAGTTTCTAATATTGCTCTACCTTTTCTCAAAGACTGTAATTATACTTACATTATGTTTGTCTATCTTCTATGTTAGTTTTATGTCACACTTCATTTTCTTTCTACACTTTGCATTTTGTTTTCACTGCCATAAAAGACAGTTTACATCTCCTGTATCATGTGTCAAATGCATGAATAAATCTATTTGCTGAAATATTTTTTATAATTATTATAATTTTCATCTCTAGAATATTATATTTTATGTTTTAGTATTTTTCAGATCAGTATTTCTAATTTAATGTTGAATTTATTGGACACATTAATCATAGTCAATCATTTAAAAACCTATATGTGATGAGTGCAATATCAAAATCATTTGTTTACTTGAATTATGCATTCAGTTTTTGCTTTCTTTTATTTTGATTTTCTACTGTGTATGGTTTTCATGTTTAAAAATTTTTGGATAAATATCAGATGTTGTTTTAGAAATGTCACAAAAATTTGGTATGATACTATCTTTCTCCAGGAGAGATTGCAGTCATGTTTGTTTTCTACTAGATAGTTAAGGAAATGTAGATTATAATGATCTCATCAAGGTTTGATATGATTTAAAACTTAATTTCAGCCATATTGAAATTTTGTCTGTTTCCAATTTGCATTTATTCCTAGGGCATTTCTGACATTTTAAGTAAAAATTTGTGGTGTCCCAAGGTATCTTCTTCTTGGTAAAACTTCTTGTATTAACATTTCTGTTTCCTTGCCTCAGACTCAGGAAATACCCTACTATGAACTACTGTTTTCTATTTATTCCCTTGATACCCTGAAGGAAGTGCAAAAACTCTGGGTCAGTAAGTCTTGTGAGGTCACAAAGAAGCAAGAAGAATAACAAGACCACATGTGCATGAAAGAAAATCGCTTTTGACACTGTTTCCAAACTTGAGAATTTCTCAAGGGAAAATGCAGTAATTCCATTATTTTACCCCAGACTCTGTCTCTGCAGTTCTCTGATACATACCAATATATCTCTGTATCTCTGTGTGCGTGTGTGTGTGTGTTGTACACGCACACACAGCCATATGTGGAAGGCAGGTTACTTCTTCATGGCTGGAAAAAGACAGTTTCCATAATCATTATAAGGTAAATTCAACAACATTTTATATTGATTTGGATATAAAGGGTTAGCAAAAAAGGAGTGAAAGGTGATTTCAAGATTTTTGTCATAAATTGCCCAAAGAATGGACTGTCATTTAATAAATTACAGGAACTGGAGGTGGTGCAGTTTAGAGAGTACATAGTGGTTAATTACACTTCTGTCATATTCTACATGAAAATTCTTATTCAATTACTCTGCTTTAATACCTTTCACATGCAACCTTACTGGCTAGGCCTGGTTACCAAAATGTTATCCATAATGATTGACAGTACTTTTAAATCTTGCAACTATATGTTGTTCAGTAATATTATTAAACTTTGCTATGTCATTTAAATTTCATTCTCCTAGACAACCATTTGATTTTTCCTTTCATGTTAAACAAACTGTTCTCTTTTAATAGATGGGTTCATTTCCTATTTCATTGGAAAAAGTTGCAGAAATTATAAAATAACTTCCATAATCTTCAACAAATAATCTCTTCCTCCACTTCTACTTATACCAAATTTCCATGTCATAACATTCTCATATTCTGAATCATGAAGACCCACTCTATTTGGGAACTCAATCTCAACACTTCTAGTGTTTTCAAGAATCTTTCTATAGAACTTTGTCCCCATAGTATCTCTGCATCATCTGAAATTTTCTCCCTTTCTGCTTACTTTTTATTCTCATAATCATTCAAATAACATGTTTCTCAACTTAAGAATTATCATTTCACCCACACTTTCCAGCTACCACTGTTAATTTCTTATTTACCCTTCTTTACATAATAATGTCTTGAAAGAGTACTATATACTCATTCTCTACTTTTCCCTTCCTTTCTCTCCAAAGGGTCATTTTTCTTTTCATACTCCATGGAATAATTTGCCAATAATCTAGATTCTGCCAAACTCCAAAACTAATACTCGTTCTCAATGCTATTTGACCTATCTGCACTGTTTGTCAGCTTCTTGAAATGCAGACCTGTGTCACATAATGATGTTCTGATCAGCAATATATGCACATCTGGTGGTAATTTCATAAACCAGTGTGCATGAGATCACACTGTGATTTTTGCACTATAATGAAATCGCATGATAATGCTTTTTCTCAAGATGTGTCATTGTTATTAATTGACACATCATCATATATTCCTTTCCTGGTGTACAAAGCATTAGTTTATCTTCCTTATCATCCCATTTCACTGGCTGACACTTGTAATTCTTTCTGCAGGTTCTTCTTCATTTGTAACCCAATGTACTGGGCTTCCTACTTATTCTTTCCTTCTATAGTCCTCTTAAGTAACTGCATACCATGAGTCTTAGAGAAAGGATGTTGGCATTTATCTTTCTTATGGTGACATTAATGGGAACTTGCTACTCATGATTGTCACCCCAATTCAGTATCACTATATACCTGCTAGGGTTTCTGTCTAAGTCCTGGCTAGATATAGTGCTTTACTCGTTTGAAAAGCAGTTATAATACCTACTATTCCCAACAATCTTTTTGAAAAATAATTTAATTGACCAAAAAAATTGACAAAAACTGAAAGGAGAAAATCAATTTATTTTTTTCTCTGCCAACTTTTTTGTTTTGTTTTACTGACCTATGAAAAAGATATAGAAAAAAATGTAAATTTTTTTGGTGAATTGAAAGATCCATTTAAGGTTCTGAGTTATGACATTTTTCTTTAGAGGCACAGAAACATGAGCTTTCTGATTGCATTTTCTGAAAGGTAGGATGATGTGTGTAGAGTCCATGAATGACTGAGAAATAACTTTGAGTAAATCCTCTAGGAAAGCACCAATTTTTATACCTCAGTGCTCACAGTGGTCGGTGTGATAGTTAATTTTTTATGCCATTGTGCTTACTTTGCCTTGGTCTAATATATTCAAAGTTACCTTTTATCCTAGCAAGCTTTTTCTTCATAGTTTGTAGTCTTAAATACAATATTTAATTTACTTTTTTACAATATTTAATTACTTTTCATGTTATTTTCTGATATATGGGACAATTTATTTTAAAAATTATGATGCCTTTTTAAATATAGTTCTTATTTAATCAAGTATAAAAGAACAAATAGTCATATGAAATTTGACTAGCTTTAACATTAAGATGTTTCCCTAGCAATAGATTTTTTACCATGTTTTTAATCTAATTTCACAAAAGATACAGCTGCACAAACATGTCCAAATGGACTCACATATACACACATAACAAGTGAAATAAAACTTTTGACATACCCACGTTCTGCTGGTTTCAGTTAGATTTAGCTATTGATATGAGAGGTCACGATGTAATTTAGAAGCAGTTAAAAGGTAATGAATGTGCTGGGCTGAAACCTCTGCCTAGAAGCCTTTTCCTGTGCACATGGAGAAGGGAGATAGATCTGTGTGTCTCTGTTGTCCCTTGCTGTAACGTCCCTAGGCAAAATGGCAATGTCAACACCTCCAGCTATCTGTCTAAAAGGTGTGAAGGATGACCTGAATATTTTTCTGCAATGTTTACACAGAGACTTATGAATACTTTATTGGTGCAATAATATTTTATTTGTCTATTTGATTATTTTTAAAGTTAAATTGCCACTGTGAATTTGTAAAGTCATAGCTGCGGCGGCATGCATTTCACAGTATTAAATGATAGCAGGCTTTAGTGGTTAGTGAAGAAAGGCACCAGCAGTCATCTATACTGAAGTGGGTAGGGTAAATATACAGGATCGTCTTTGGGTTCAATTAAGTGAAATATGAACTAAATTTTAACAGAATAAAAACAATGGATGTGATTTTAGGAATGGAAACTTCAAATAGCTGTCTTTATATGATTTTAACTAAAATAGTACATTGCCACCCTACTAAGTAAACATTTTATTCTAAATCATTTTATGACATATCCTGTAATTATTTGTGTGCACATTCTTTAATTCAGGCTGTGGTTTCTTGTCTGTTTCAGAATCAAACACAAATTTTAGATGACTTACATACCGTAGTAGTAATTATGCTTAAATTTCAGGACTCTCAGCATAACTTTTTGCTTATTCTTTGAATTTGTTTCTTTTCAACTTCTTTTCATTTTCTTATTTTTGTTATAGCTTTACAATTAGATGTCCTCAATAACATACCTGTTAAGAAATGCTAGATTCTTCTTGAAAAAAAACATTCACAGAAAATGCTATGTTCTTTTTGAAAATATATTATGGCACTTTTAAGTGAATTGTTTTAAAATACAAATAAGAAAATAACATAAGAGATTAATTTAAATGCTGATTATTACAGAATTCTCATTTTTATTTTCAGATTTATGGAGATGTAACTAACAAATGAAATTTTATACTTTTTTGTTTCTTTTGGTACCGGGGATTGAACTCATGACCTCACCTTTGCCAGGCAGGAACTTGTGCCACTGAGCTAAATCCCTGGCCCCAAAATTTTATACATTTAAGCAGCACAGTATGATGATTGGATCTATATATGCATTATAAACAGTTACCATAGTGAAGTTAGTTAATAAATCTATCACATCTCATAGATAGTACATGCATGTGTGTTCCTGTGTGTGTGTCTGTGCATGAGTGTGTTTGTGTACAAAGTAAGGACACTCAACATCTTAGTAAATTTCAAATGGAAAGTACAATATTGCTAACTATAATTATCACTGTGTACTTTATTTCCCTCAAACTTATTTTATAGTCTTAAATTTTCTATTATTCAGTTTTATGTTGTAACAAAATAACTGAGGTTGAGTGCTTTATAAAGTGTTGAGGTTTATTTATCTGACAGTAATGAAGACTGAAATTCTAAACAGTATAACATCAGCTCTTGAGGGGCCTCATAGCATGACAAAATTGTGTGTGAAAGGCACAGAATAGAAAGAATCCAGAGTACTGCTGGGGTTCTATACGAACTGTATTAATTGCTTCCAAAGACATATTTATAATGACTTAGGCCCTAACTCTTTAAGGTTCCATCAAATGTTAATATCAGTACTCCCTAGAGATAAGTTTCTGGCACATGAATTTTTCATAGACACCTAAGGCCATATTCAAGCTATAGCATGCCCATACTCTTCAAACAAATCATTTGTGAAAATGGAAATCCATGATGTAGTTATTCTCTAAATTTTACTCAAATTTTACTCAATGACTTTGTCATTGGTGATAAAATTGCAACTGCCAGAAATCGGTAAATATAGTCAAAATGTCAAATTACTGATACCTCTTTATGACAAATAAAATGTCTCCTAGAACAAGAAGGATTAGCTGTTGAGTTCTCTCTCATTTCCACATTTGTATCCTTTATGTGTTTTTAATCAGTCTTTTATAGATGACTCACAAATGTTCATTTTTGCTACATCAGATTTATTTCAGCAACAATAGAATTTAAAAAGACCCTACTGTGTAACAATACTGGAACTACAAATAGGAATATCATACAATTATATCTTTGAAGAAAGAAAATACATCAGGAAAGAAATAAACAAGTACTAATATTCTGACATTATCAGTGCTCCCTGTTTCTCAAAGGGGAAGGCAATGAAGAGATGGAGGGAGGGAAAAGAAAGGGAAAGATAGGTCATGAAAAAAAGCAAGTGGGATGTGTTAGGTATAGGTACCAACTTCATAGAAGAAAATGTAAACATTATGTACTACAGTCATGTACTAATAAACTAAAGTTAAAACATTACATAATATCTATATAAAATGTAATTCTCTTAGTCTGAAAATTGGTTTAAGGAAATTAGCCAGTTTGACTGAATTTATTTAACCACATGATAGTTTAATGTCAAACACATATATTCTGAATTCTACATTAAGATTTAGTTTTAACCATTTGAGCAGCAGAAGTGAAGACCTGGATTCATCAGCATTAGTGTTGTATGAGGACGAAGCAACAAATTCCTCAAATTCAAGTTGGCTTTAAAGCATTACAACTAGACATAAAATTATTTCTATGCTTCATTTCTTGAACTGTCAGTGGACATTAATAGTCAAAAAATTACATAATGTTCTTTATGATTCATTTTATTCCAACACTGTGGACTAACTCTTCTAAACAGGTTCATGGATGACTTCACTTCACTTTACTCAATATAGAGCCAATCATTTCCTAAGCATCCATACATTTGTCTGCATTTTGTGTGTATAAAGTTCTGTTGTTTTGAATGCATGCAAAATATATTCCCTCTAAAATTTTTGGAAAATGAAAATACAAAACCAATACTCATTTCCAGTCTCAAAGATTGCAGTAAATATAGGACAAAAATAGAAAAAAGAATGTATATGTAAGATAACTAAACCGAACACACTGCTGAATGTATTCGTTATTGAGAAAGAACAATTAATATTCATATTAGATCAATTTTACATGTCTATATCTGTTAATGTAAACAGCCATTTTAAAGATAACGATACGCAATACTGCAACCATTGTCAAGTTTCTATCATCCTGTTTTGTAAACCTGCAATGTTACTGTTGCGCATTTACTCTAGTTGTTTGTTTGTCTCTTTTGCTTTTTGTCTTTCTTATATGTGTCTTTCTTTTCTCTTAAATAAATAAAAAAAATAGAAAAAAGAGAGAAAAATAAATAGGAAAGGCATAATAGTCCACAGAGCAAAAGTTACAGTTAAAAGAGACATAGATATGTAGATGCAAAAGCATATATAAGTGGATAATTATTTAGAAATGCATGGTAGAATAATATGTTTATATATGATATATCTGGTCGATAAATAAATATATAAATATATTTTGTGTATATAGATATACAAGATATAAATAGTAGATATAAAACTAATAGATAAGTACTGAAAGGGTGAGATAATGTTTTCTGTAGCTAAGCTATGTTAGAATAGTCTTTTCTTCATTAAGAAAACATATCAGCTTTTCTACCTAGAATTTATATCTTTGGAAACAAGGATTTCTATACAATGAAAACGAGTAATATTTTCCTTCCTTTTCATAAAAATAAGTAGAATTCAGTGCAAAAAATCATTAACATTGATAATACTGACAGGAATATATTTATATTTAATCTCCCAAACTGAATTAATTCATGTGAAAAAGAGACAACAGTATCTATATCTCAGAAGGATGTTGAATCATTAAGAAAAAAAATGTTTTTAAAAAATCACTTAGTTTGCTCTTAATAAATATTATTTTTTTTGTTCTTCTTATTTTTCATCTGGAAAACATGGCACTTGGATACCCCATGCTGCATATACATTCATTATTTTCTCAGCCAGTTGTGAGTGTAGTTGCAGAGGCAGTGATTCTGTGTGTCGATTTTCACGTGTCTCACCTGATCACTGCTTGGAAAGTGTTTTTCCTTAAAGCCATTTGTACATGTATAACATGTACTGAGGAGATGTCTTTTATCAGGATGTTATTTAAAATAGAAATCCTAATTCAATTAACTTTGCAAATAATGCAGATCTTATTTCTTTTTTTAAAGTTTTGCAAAGTAAATTAGTGTGCAAAATTTTTTTAAACATACTGAAGTACAGCAAATTGCTTTTAAACTTAACTGATATGTTTTGAAAGCTAGAGATGGAGTAACTTGGGGATTATTGATATAGATTGAGTTATTGAATTGTGCTTAACTTCTCTTATTGTCTATAACAAATAGCCCTTAATTCATATTCTATATTAAATTTATCAGTATTATTTACTTCTAAGCTGAGATAATGTTTTTTCAAAATAGCAGTTTAATGCCACTGGTTATTTAAATCATTTCTTTTAGTAAACTTATTACTATTATTATTAGTAGTAGTAATTTTTAGGATTTCTTATTGGTACATTTTAGATATACATAATGATCACATTCATAATTGGTAATCTGTACCTGTACATAATATATCTTGATTCTTCTTTTTCCCCAGTCCCCCTAGCTCCCTGCAATCCCTCTTCCTCTCCTTATTTACAAAAGTTTTGCTTCCATTTTCTTCCTTTTTATTCACTTTTTATTATTTTTGAGAAGAAAGAAAAATCATTTGAGAAGAAAGTATAAGACATAAAATATTGACATATTAACTTTACCAAGCTGGAAATTGAGAATTCATATGCATCTTTGTTCCTTGACATACACTGTATTCCTCCAATTTCTGTCTTTTATTTAATGTTTCTCAGAAATATTCAGTGCTCTGCTAAGTTGATGGGTATGATCTCTGGAGATCAGGCTGTGCACATTGATTCCCAATTCTGCATTCAGTGGAGGAGTAATGAAAGCTTGAAACTGGCTATCCTGCGGTCATTTTTATAATAACAGGAAGTGGTGTCAGGTTGTGTTTGTTTTGAGTTAGTTGTTAGTTATAGGTATAATATGTAATACCTCTACATTCTGATCCTCTTTTACATTCTTATAACACAGTGTTAGTTCAGACCTCCTCATTTCTTATTTGGAATATTGCAAATCCTGCGTTTTCATTTAATTATATGATAAAGTATTGTTTAATATGATAGATAAATCAATCAATCAATAAATAAAACATGCTTTCTAATTTTTTTTTCTGATTTACCTACCTAAGTCCCCATGTTGTTTTGGGGATAATATCTTTTAGTATGTCTTAAAAAACTTTCTAATCTGGTAATTTCTCCATTTCCAGTTTTATAATTCTCTTTAGTCACTTTGAACTTTTCATGATTTCTGAAACCACCCTGAATGACCTGTCAAAATGTTCCTGTAATCATTTCCCAATAACAAGATAGTCATCTTTCAATAGAGTTGTAATATCACTTTCCCGTTAACTATTTACTCCTAGCCTGTCTTCCTTATTTAAATTTCCCTTTCTCTCCTCCACCACGTGATTGTTAACTGCTGGCATCAGTTTGGGTGAGAAATGCACAGCTGATTGGTTTAGCATAGTTCCAGGCCTGAATGAATGGGTATATTGAAGATGTGAGACCCACTTAGGGTATGAGAGGCATCAAGTCATGCAGCCTTGATGGAATAGAAAGAAGAAAGAAAAACAAAGGCTCACTTGTATTTGTTTAGAGGAGCACAAGGCTTTGCCTTCACCTTGGAAGTCCATCTCCTGGCTCCAGCTCAGATTCTCCGGTCTTCCATCACAGACCTTGTGGGCTACTGATACAGACTTGCACTCGATCCTATAGTGAGCTCCAGGCCTTCAAATTTTGAGTGGGTTCTTCAGACCTGCAGAACACGGACAGCCGTTTTGTACTCTTCTACACCCAGATCTTCAGAGGCCTACTCTAAGTCCATCTTCTAAATTCATACATATGTACTTTATATTAAATCTGTTTCTCTAATGACCAGTAACTGATACACACCACAAATACATACAGAATGCTTAACTTTCATATAGAACTGATTACATCAAATTGTAATTACTCATATTACTTCTCTTTCCACATTATATATGAATTGACTCTTGAAGTGATGGTTATAAAACCACTATTACTATGAATGGCAGTAAACTGAGTGAGAAGGAAGGAAGGCTGAAGCAAATATGACAGAATCGCTATCATTTTGTCTAGTACTAAGTCACTGTACCATATGATAAAGTGCAGAAAGTATGGACCATCAAAAATTCCTTCATAAAATAAGTAATTTCATTTAAGAGCATAGGCATATAGCCAGGCTTATGAGAGATTGTGAAGTGAGAGTTATTAATGCAGAACCAAATTACTTTAGAGCAGGTAAGATAATGGATGCTTATAATGGATTTTTTAGTCATATGTCATTTGAAAATCTCATATTTTCAAAAGAGAAAAGAGGCTGCCAAAAATATCAGAAAAGGATTTCTCTTTTTAATCCAGAATTAATTCCATTGTATAGTGAAAGCATGCATTATAGCACATTGTGGATATTGATTCATAGCACCCTTTAATGTGATATGACACATATGTTTAAAAGCAATTTATTTTAGCTGCTTCAAAAAGCTACTTGAAATCTTATTAAGAAAGGTATCTCTGAAGAAATACATCTTACTTGAGGTAAAGGGTTTACAAGCACAGGTATCTCAGAGTAATCCTGCCTCTACAACAAATGTTATCTCTAATGAAATGTTATGCTGTACATTTATAAGCTTCTCTACTGCCAATTCTACAGAAAAAAAATATTAGGAGGAACACAGTGTATCCATGCCTGTAATACTATTGACTAAATAGAAAATTGTGTATGAAAAGACGAAAAATAGTTATATAAAGTGATGCTCATTCATCCAGCAAATGTTTACTTGATACTACTGTTGAACCAAATACTTTTTCAGGACCTAAGCTTAGAATGGTGACTATAAAGAGACATGTTAAATAATAACAATAAAGATGCACTATAAAAGAAAGCAATGATCCTTTGAAGGCAAAAATACACCTAGTTGTCATATGGCCTGAAACTATAATAATTTGCCAGACTTTTTAAAGAAAAGATTACCAAGTGCAAATAAAATCTAAGGTAAAAAAGATTGGAAAATGTTCCATAAACTAGGTGTTCTCAAAGCTTAAATTTCATCAAAAAAATCCATCTCTGTTGAATGTACATGACAATTTGATTTAGAAGGTGCCACTTATGGAATCAGGAACATTGTCATAAACTATATTTCTAATTCTCTTAGTAACTCCATCTAATATGAAAGACAAAATTATGTGTTGTAGTTAACTAGATAGGTTAAGATAGGCATTGACAAACTAGGATACCTTCTTCTGTGGAAGATGGTCCTGACTATACCTGGGCTTTAAGTCCCATGTATCACTTTCTATGAGGGACCTTTTCAATAAAATACACTATTATTTTAAAACTTATATGCAAAGGAGGGGGAGAACTGAAATAATGAATAAGAAAATATATGAGTCAAATATTTAGTATTTTTACTTATGTAGTATTATGATTTGTGTCTAGATGTCCCCCCAAAGTCTCATGCAGTCAGGGTTTGTTCAAAGTTGACTGAATCTAGAGTGTGTGATTGGTTCTTTGTGCAGTACTGGGATTAAGGGTTCTAAGGTTAAGGATGTCAGTGTTACACTCACCATAGTGCAGGTAGACTGCATACAATACAAGGGACAGAAAGAGGCTTGTCTTGCTTTCGCTTGTTGCTTTTGTGTCTTCAGTTGCCATGAATGGTTGTCTCTCTACCATGTGCCACGCTGCTTTGGAGCCAGCTGTTATGCACTGAAACCTTCACAAACTAAATAAATCTTTCCTCCTTTAATTTTGGGTGTCAGGTATTTTGTCTCAGAAACAAGAAAGGAAACTAATATATATTGTGTTGCAATTATAACTACAAAGAATGACCATCAAATGAGAAAGAATTTCCTTTATTCTTTTTATTTATTTTTATTTTATTTATTTATTTATTTATTTTTGTCTTTTTGAGACTGGGTTTCACTATGCAGTTCAAGTTGGCCTTGAACTCACTTTGTAGTCCAGACTGGCCTCAAACTCACATCGATCCTCATGCCTCAGCCTCCCAAGAGCTGGGATTACAGGCATAAGGCACCACACCCAGGATTTCTTAAACAAACAGGGAAGATACAGCC
>RJWM01043077.1:0-14012 GCA_004363535.1 Dasyprocta punctata
TCCTTCGTGGTTGGGTCTTTCTCTGGTTTTGGTATCAGAGTAATACTTGCCTCCAGGAATGAGTTAGGGAGGATTGCTTCCCTTTCAATTTCACTGATGAGTTTGAAGAGTATTGGCATTAAATCTTCTCTAAATTTCTGGTAGAATTCAGCTGCGAATTCACCAGGTCCTGGGATTTCCTTTGTTGGTAAGTTTTTAATCATGTTTTCAATTTCAGTAGCTGATATTGGGTTATTCAAAATTATTATATCTTCTTGATTTGGCTTTGGCAATTCATACATTTCTAGGAATTTGTCCATTTCTTCTGTGTTTTCCACCCTATGTGAGTAAAGATTTTTAAAGTAGGTATTCATGATCTGCTGAATTTCCATGGGATCTGTAGTAATTTCTCCCTTTCCATTCCTTATTGCATGAATTTGAGTTTTTTCTTTCTTTTTCTTGATAAGGTTGGTTAGAGGCTTATCAATTTTGTTTATTCTCTCAAAGAACCAGATCTTTGATTCATTAATTCTTTGTATTGTTTTGTTACTCTCAATTGCATTAATTTTTTCTCTGATCTTTACAATTTCCTCTCCCCTATGAGCTTTGGGCTTGACTTGCTCTTCTTTTTCTAGAAGCTTGAGGTGTAGCACTAGGTTATTTATTTGTGCTCATTCTGTTTTCTTGATGTGACAATTTATTGCTATGTATTTCCCTCTTAGGACTGCTTTCATTGTGTCCCACAAGTTTCAGTATGTTGTATCTGCATTTTCATTGAATTTTGGGTATTGTTTAATTTCTTCTTTAATTTCATCTGCAATGTTCAAGAGGTTGTTATTTAATTTCCATGTTTTTATGTAGGTTTTGCAGTTTCTTTTGCCATTAATTTCCAATTTCAGAGCACTATGATCAGATAATATGCATGGGATAATTTCAATCCCTTTACATTTACTTAAGCATGTTCTATGAGCTAATATATGGTCCATTTTAGAGAATGTCCCATGCACAACTGAGAAGAATGTGTAGTCTGATGTGGTTGGGTGGAACACTCTATAAACATCTACTAAGTCCATTTGTTCACAGGTTTGATTCAGTTCTGTTATTTCTTTGCCAACTTTTTGTCTAGTTGATCTATCTCTTTGTGTCAATGGGGTATTAAGGGCCCCTATTACATTTGTGTTGTTGCTTATTTGGTTTTTCATGTCTATTAGTATTTGTCTTATATAGCTGGGTGCTCCTGTATTTGGTGCATATATATTTATGGTTGTTAGCCCTTTATCTTGAATTAGTCCCCTGACAAGTATGTAGTGACCTTTTTTTGATTTGAAGTTCATATTGTCTGCAAACAGAATAGCTATCCCTGCTTTTTTTTTTTTGGGTTCTTGTTGCATGGAATATTGTTTTCCATGCTTTGACTTTTAGTCTGTGAGTTTCCTTTTGAGTCAGATGTGCTTCCTGTATAGAGCATATTGTTGGATCTTGTTTCTTGATCCATTCTGTCAACCTATTTCTTTTAATAGGTGAATTGAGGCCATTTACATTGATGGATATAACTGATATGTACTGGCTCAACTTTGTCGTGTTATTTTCCTGTTGTTGGTTTCCTGCTTTGCCCCTTGTTTAATTGCATGCTCTGTCTGGTGGTTTCTTTCTGTTGTTGTTCTGGGAATTGTAGTCATTTTTATCTTTCTCTAGTATGTCTTTCAGTACTCTTTCTAGGGTTGGATTGGTGAACATGAATTTCTTCAGTTGTTCTTTGTCATGGAAGTATCTTACTTCTCCATAATTTTCAAAGAAAGTTTTGCAGGATGCATCAATCTGGGTTGAAAGTTGTTTTCTTTCAGGGCTTGAAGCGCCTCATTCCAAGCTTGTCTTGACTTGAGGGTTTGTGCTGAGAAGTCTGCCATGATTCTAATAGGCTTTCCTTGATAGGTGAGTTGTGTCTTTTCTCTAACAGCTTTTAGTATTTTGTTTCTATGCTGAATTTCTGGGATCTTAATTATCGTATGTCCGGGTGTAGATTTATTTTGGTTATGACTGTTTGGCATTCTATATCCCTCACTTATCTGCATATTTGATTCTTTTCCCATGTTTGGAAAATTTTCTGCAATTACTTCTGTAAATAGTTTTCCTATGTCATTTGCATTGACCCCTACATCTTCATTGATGCCTATTAGTCTTATATTGTTTCTCTTTGCATCATCTTGAAGCTGTTGAATTGTCATGACATGCTGCCTTGTTATTTTTAAAAGTTCTTTTTTCATTGTCGCCACTAGCTGTGATTCTGTGCTTGAGGTCTGAAATTTTATCCTCAGTTTCATTCAAGTGGATTTGCCAGCATTCAATAAAGTTTTTTATTTCTTGGCTATCTCTTTGAATTGCTTTCATGAATACGACTTCTTTTCTATATTGTTCATTCAAGGTTTCCATCATTCTCCCATGCTCCTGTACTTTTTTTTTATCTATGTCTTCTCTAGCTATGCTGAGCAACTCCTTTATTAAGGTTGTCATTTCTTTCTTTACATGAGAGATTACTTCTAATCTGATTTCCTCTATGTCCTCATGGATTTGTTTATTTCACTTGCTGTCTTTTCAGAAATTTCAGGTGTATGACTTCTAATGTCCTCTATTTCAATGTCTCCTGTATTTGTTCTGATGGACTGGATATTGGAGATTGCATTTTGCTTTTTTGTTTTGTCATTTTTACCTCTTGGGTTAATATTTGGTCTTTAAATCCCACTAGTCTCAACTGTCTATCATGTGTGTCTTAGGGTCCTAATGTGTGGTTGTCCAATTGCTGGGTCCCACAATGAAGGTGTATGGGTTTGATACTGTGTCCCCCCAAGGCCTCGTGTAATTTGGACATGGCTGAGTCTGGCATTCATAATTGGTTCATTGTCTAGCTCTGGAATTGGTGGTGTGAGTGCTGCACCCACTCAGGGGTGGAGCTGACATACAGTGTAAGGGTAAGAGGAATGTATCTTTCTCTCTCTTTCACCAGTTTGCCTTGCAGTTTGGCAGCTGCCATGAATGGCTGCCCTGCCTTGCCATGCTGCCTTGGAGCCAACTAAATATGGACTGAAACCCCTGAGAACTATAAGAAATAAACCTTTCTTTTCCTAATTTTGAGTGTCAAGTATTTTGTCTTAGCAACAAGTGAAATGTAACTAAGACAGAAGGGGAAGGCCAGTCACATGAATTCCTCCTGAAGGGTCTGTTGGGTGAGTCCTATATCCTTTCTAGGCTGACTAGCCTAAGAACATTAATGTAAGTCAACCCTTACCTCCTATTGTTGCTATGGCTACAGGCTGGTCCAGACAACCAGATCTACCTGGCCTGTGTGCCTTAGCTGGGACCCTACTGTGTCACTGGGTATCTCATAAGCCCCTTTCATTTCCTCCGGGTTGGGGTAGGTCTTGTTGGCACTCTCCTCAACCCACTTGGTGTTCTCTATATGGAGGAAGGACTCACTCACACTTTTACTGGGCTCACCAAGGTCCTACAGCTGGTGGTGGTGGGGTTTGCTGCTCCTCCTGTTTACCTACTGAGATCCTCTATTTGAGAGGAAAACTCTTCACACTGTTTCAAGACTACTGAGGTCCTCTGTGTCAGTGAGGGGCTCCCATCAGCCCACCAAGGTTCTACGGGTGGTGGAAGGGGTTGCTGATTGTCTGTGGCCTGCTGTGGTCTTTTGGGTAGGGGGAAAGTGTGACCGACCATCCTGTGGGCCCCCTAGGTTCATGGGGCAAGGAGGAGGGGCATCTGATTATCCCACTGCTGCCTTAGGTCCCAGTGTCGAGGAGGAGGGGCAGCCAATGATCCCGCAGCTGCCGTAGGTCCAGGGGTGAGGAGGAGGGGTCCAGATGTAGATTCTTGTTGGCAGTTTTTTCCCCTTTGTTTCAGGACTATAAAATTCTCATGCCATTGCTTTCTGGTCCCCATAGCTTCTGATAAGAAACTGGTGTTAATAGTTTTAGAATCCCTTCTAGTCATTTCTTTCCTCTTGCTGTCATTGGCTTCTCACCATTTGACTGTAGTGGATCTTGGCTTTGATTTCTTTGCATTTATCTTTCTTATTGTTCACTGAAATCTTTGAATTGGTCTTGTCTTTAATCAAATTAGAAAACTTTTTGACTAGTAATTTTTAAATTAGTCATTGTATCTCTTTCTTGTTTCTGCTTTTGGGACTCCTATTACGTGTAAGATGGTAACTATCATTGTTTCCAAACATTTCTTCTGGCCTGGTCATTCTTTTTCTTTTTGCTGTACTCAGACAGAATGACTCAGACAAATTGACCTGTTTTCATGTTCATGATTCTTTCTTCTGCCTCCACAAATGTGCTATTGGTGTCCTGTAATAAAATTTTTATTTCACTTATTTTACTTTTAAGCTCTAGAGTTTCTCTTTGGCTCCACTGTGCGATTTCTATCAATATTCTCAGCTTGTAGGAATGCCCTTCTGTTTGTTTGCTCTAGCTTTTCCACATGCTTTTCTTTACTATTTAACCATATTTAAGACATTGTTTTAAGGTCCTCGTTGAGTTTGAAATAGACTTAAGTCCAATGTCTATACTTCCTCAGAGATAACTTCTGTTTGCTTCTTCTATTTGTAGTCTATATTCTTATTTTGTATATATATTCTTTATTAATTTTATATTAAAAGCTGGGCATTTTGAATATTATAATGTGATAACTCTGTGCATCAGATGTCTCCCTACATCAGAATTTTTGTCTCCTGATGGTTGCAACTTCTTGTTTGGTTACTTCTCTAAAATATTTAGGCAAATTCTGTAGTCTTTGTGATGTGTTATCTCTGAAGTCACTTTTCCTTCAACTTGAGTTCAGAGAGTGTTTTGAAAAACATCCCTTCACTGCTGAAAACTTGCCTGTCTCCCACCACATAAGAAAGAAACAAAAAGATAGAAATAAAGAAGACAAAAATAAGTCAGTCTTTACAGATTGGCTGTGTAGTCAAATCATTTACAGCTGTGCCTTAGTTTTTACTTCCTGTTTGTACCAAACCTAGTTATCAGCCAGAGGCTAAAGCTGGTGATTTCTGAGATGTTTTCTAAGTGTGCATCTTTTCCTGGGAATGCACATGGCCTTACACATTACCTAGTGTTTGTGGTTGCTTCTGAATGCCCTAATTTCCCAAAGAAATACTCTGTGTTCTCACAGACTTTCTGCACATGTACTACTCACTTCCATGGTCTTGTCCTGGGTAGCAGAGACTTGCTCATTTGCTATATGTTTTATTTTTTTATTTTTTATTTTTTTTGCAGCACCGGGGTGCTATATGTTTTAAAAGAACATCCCCTGAGTGGTCATTTTCCGGTCCAGAGATAGTGCCAAATTTGGTATAGTAAGATCAAACAGCCTAGTCATTCCTGCAGGTTGCCCCAAGCAGATTAGAACCAGCAAACATAATTCTTTGAGAATAAGATTTACTCTCAACTTCCAAAACCAGGGCCCAGGAACTACACTGGGGATGTAGCTGACATTTTCCAAATTACCACCAAACAAAGGAAGTCAGTGCAGCAGACCAAGTAAAACTTCAATGCTTTTTAAAAAAATCACTATTTGCTTGGTTGTTTTAAACCATGAGGTTTCTCTAGAGAGACGAGTCCTTGGCACTACCTGCCCCATCATGTTCACTTGTAAGAGTTGATATTTACTCCTTGCTGGAGGACTGTTCTGCTGCAGTCACTGTGCCATTCTGAAGCAAACTCAAAAACGCTCACAAGTCTTGATAGAGAAGGCTGCTTTCTTACTTTAAGTGATGCTATATACTGAGTATTTGTTTGTCTTTATGAGTGATTGGGGGGATTCAATATCATTTCTCTTTGTTAATAGTCACCTTATAGCTGCATGTTTGTTTTAAGCTCTCTGGTTCTCCTATTAGGATGGTCATCTGCTCTGGTTTGCTGGCATCTAGGAGTGTATTAGTCAGTTTTCCTGTCACTGGAACAAGATACCCAGCGCCCACAATTGAAAAGTGGAGAGGCTTAACATGGCTCATGGTCTTGGTGATTCATTTCATGGTTGGCTGTCTTCAAGGTAGAAGTGACATGGTAGAGCATGGTAGAGGAAAGCTGCTCAGCCCAGTGGCAGCCAGGAAACAGAAAGAAAGGAAAAACCAAAGAGGAGAAGACATCCTTCCAGGTCATACTTCCTGTGACCCAGCCCCTCCAACCCAGCCCCATCTCCTCACAGCACATTCAGTCAAGGATTCATAAATGGATGAATTCACTGATGAGTATAGCACCCCATGATCTAATCACTTCCTCAAAGCTCCACTTCTGAATATATGACTACTGGGGGGATACTTTAGATCTAAATTTAACCTACAATAACGATATTTTAGTGCTAAAATAAGACTCTCAGGTTGACCAGAATAGTGCTCACCTTGTCTGCTACTCTACAACACATACACATGCACGCGTGTGTGCTACAATATATTGCTCTTGGTCTATTACAATTTCTTACAAACTGATCATATATCTGTATAAACATAATGATGCAGTTAGACCCTGTATAGACCATGAGTGACATCTTCATGACAATTCTTATGGCTGCACAATGATAGCTTAGTCAACTTTGTCTTGCAATTGTGGTCCAGACGTTTATGTGGGCAGCCTAAGTGACTTTTCTACATTTTTGTAATGAAAAGAATATAAGACTGCAAATAATAATCTACATGTGTCTTCCATTGAGATGCAGACAGTAATGATTCTGTTTTAATTTTCCTCTTAGAGTTTAATTTTCTTTCCTTTTCTAGAAGGTCAGTTACCCCCACTTTTATCCAAAAGCTATTGCATCTAGAACCTTCTACAATATGAATTCTGAGCTCTGTACAGTGGTTTTCAATGAGGGGTTGTGTAGTACAAAAACAAAAACAAACAAGCAAAAATACTCTGTGATAGTCATGTTAGTGAACTAGAACAGATTTTAAAAATACCTGTGGAAATATTTTCCTTTATTTTTAGCTAGGTCGATATGAAGTAACCTTTTATTCAAATACACTCTGGCATACAATAAAAGCTACGTTTCAGGGCTCTGGAAACTCAAGTCCCAGTTAGAGTGAGGCCCGGAGCACTTGCCACTTCTACTTCTGTCTCCTGCCAGAACGTTTCGGGGTAACAAAAGAGCACGAGGCACACGCTGTGTTTGACATTCATTTATGCTGAAATTGTTGAAACATTCCTTTTTTATGAGCCATTTGATGTCCAAAAAGCCTTTTGAATCACTTTATAACCTTTTAAAAAACTCATTCCTCTTGGAACCAGGAAGCCACTTTGTGAGCAGGATAAATACAGCCAGAATTTGGAGGATGGTGGGTATTGAGAGACAAATACCTTTGGGAACTTCTGCTCAAGGTGATGTTTTCAGGGGGTCCAACAGCGGGAACCAAATGGGCTCCCTGGCTCTCCAGGGTGGCCTTTGCAAAGGTCCTGAGGCTGATGGGGCAGTTCTAAACAGACTGTGTCTGTGACTTGTGATCCATTTTCTAAGTTTCCATGGTGTAAGAGGAACAATGTTAGTGGGTTCTGGATGCATCTCTGTGTGTCTTCAAGATATTTGCCTTCTTTAAGCACAAAGATGCCATCTCTTTGTGGGTACAATGGGAAGGTTGGACCAGGTAATCTCCAAAGGCTGCTTTAGCTCTTGTCGGCACATGCGCCTGTGTTGATCTCAGATATCTGCTCCAGACCCAGGAAGTTCATGGCGTATTCCACGTCACTCTTCCAGTTAGCACCTGGGGCAGACCTCACTAGCTGATAATGAGCAGCCATCACTAGTTGATAGTGACAGCAGACATCACTAGTTGACAATGGTAGCAGATATCACTAGTTGATAATGATAGCAGACCAACAAGTTAATAATGATAGCAGACACAACTAGCCAATAATAATAGCTTTTCTATTGGCCTTAGATATGAATTTAAGAATCTCTTCCAATACAATTCTCCAGAGATGTACTTCCAGTGGTGCAGGGTTGATACCCACACAAAAGAATGGACCAATCCCTCCTTGTGGACCAGATAATAACAGGTTATCACATTTATTCCTTTAGAGAAAGGGACTTAGTCAAGAGTCAACTGTAAAAATAGCTAAAAAACAAACTAAAATATAAAGCAAAATGTAGGTACTTATACCCAAAGCTAATCCTAAGGTCCGCATCCTTAATACATTCTTGCACAATGTTGGGTTTTTCAGACTCCAACACTATGGACATGTCAAGTGCTGCATTTAATTGGTGTTAGTTTACTGGATTCTGGGTCATGTTAAAATAACTTTCTAGGTCCGGGTGGCACCACACTCCAGGGTATGCTCTGCCTAGCTGCCTGGGACCAGAAGGCCTTGGCCCCCACCCAGTAAGGCAGAGGCTCCACCCACACGCTCTGGGGGGTCGCCCTCACTAGCTGTGCACAGGATCCAGCTCTAGCTGGTCCCATGACTCATCACGACCCACCAGGGGAACACCTGGCCAGCCTCGCAGGACACAGAGGTACTGAGCCCAGCCCAGTCCAGGACTCCATAGCTGCTCATCAGAGACTGATCAGCATAGCTGCAGGGCCTTGGAGAGCTTGGGCTCTCCCCACCAGAGTGCAGGGCATGTGCGAGCTCCATTCTTCAGTGCAGCGGCCTACACACTGGGTCCTAGAGCTCGTGGGCCTGCCCAGCCAGGAGCAAGGCCCAGGCACTGTAGGCCTTGGACTTGCCCAGGCTTGCCTGGCACACCAGAAGCTCTGAACTCCTTACAGCCAGACTCAGGGTCCAGGTGGCGCCACACTATGGGGTATGCTCTACCTAGCTGCCTGGGACCAGGAGGACTTGGCCCCCACCCAGTAAGGCAGAGGCTCCACCTGCACACTCCGGGAGTGCAACCTCACTAGCTGCACACAGGATCCAGCTCTACCCGGTCCCGCGACTCAGTGCAACCCACCAGGGGAACGCCCAGCCAGCCTCGAAGGACACAGAGCTACACAGATCCTAGAAGAAAATGACAAAATGAAAGACCAAGAGGCAGTCTCAATCCCCCAGCCCACTGAGAACAAACCCAAGAGACACTGAAATGGAAGACACTGGGAGTCACCCAACTGAACTTTCTGCAATGATAGCAAATGCAGGAAAGAAACAGCTCCATGAAGCTATAGAGAAACTCAAATCAGAAATATTCTCTCAGCTAAAAAATGAAATGAGAATCATTATTAAAGAAATGTTGTGTGTATCTAAAGAAGAACAAGATAGAAAAATAGAAGAACTTAAGAAAATGATTGAAACTTTGAATGAACAATATAAGACACAAACAGAATGCATGAAACAGATGCAAAGGGAAATGCAGGAAATGAAAAACTCCATGGAAAGTTTGAAAAACCGCTTAAATGAAGCTGAAGATAGAATCTCAGATCTTGAAGACAGCATGGGATATCATGGCCTTGAAAGAAAAGATCTCTTAAAAATAGTAAGGAACCAAGAAACAACAATTCAACAGCTGCAAGATGATGCCAAGAGAAATAACATAAGATTAATAGGCATAATGAAAAAGCAGGGGTCAATACTAATGACCTGTGAAGACTATTCACAGAAATAATAGCAGAAAACTTTCCAAACATGGGAAGAGAATCTGAAATATAGGTAACTGAGGCATACAGAACCCCAATTAACCATAACCAAAATAAATCTTCACCCAGACATATAATAATTAGACTATCAGAAATACAGCACAAGAACAAAATATTAAAAGCTGTTAGAGAAAAGAAACAGATCACATATGAAGGAAAGCCTATCAATATCACGGCAGACTTCTCAACACAAACCTTTAAGTTAAGAAGAGCTTGGAGTGAAGTATTTCAAATCCTGAAAGAAAACAACTTTCAACCCAGATTGATGTACCCTGCAAAACTCTCCTTAAAAATTGATGGAGAAATAAGATACTTTCATGACAAAGAACAACTGAAGAAATTTATGGCCACCAAACGAACACTACAAAGAGTACTGAAAGACACTCTACAAAGAGACAAAGATAGCTACAATCTTAAGAACAACAACAAAAAGAAACCTCTAAGCAGGGCAAATAATTAAACAGAAAATGTAGAAAACTAACAACAGAAAGATATCATGACAGGGATGAGCCAGTATGTATCAGTTATATCAATCAATGTAAATGGTCTCAACTCACCAATAAAAAGAAACAGACTAGCAGAGTGGGTTAAGAAACAAAACCCAACAACATGCTGTGCACAAGAAACACATTTCACTCAAAAGGAAATTCACAGACTAAATATCAAAGTGTTGAAAACAAAACTCCATGCAACAGGAACCCAGAAAAAAGCAGGGGTAGCTATTATGTTTGCAGACAATATGAACTTCAAACCGAAAATGATAAAAAGAGATAAAGAAGGTCACTACATACTTGTTAGGGGAAAACTTCAAGAGGAAGAGATTACAATCATAAATATATATGTACCAAATATGGGAGCACCCAACTGTGTAAGACAACTCTTAATAGGCATGAAAAACCAAATAAACAATAATACAGTTATAACAGGGGACCTTAATACCCCATTGTCACAGAGAGATAGATCAACCAAACAAAAAATCAGCAAAGAAATAGCAGAACTGAATCAAACTTGTGAACAAATGGACCTAGTAGATGTGTACAGAGTATTCCAACCAACAACATCAGAATACACATTCTTCTCAGCTGCACATGGATCATTCTCTAAAATAGATCATATACTGTCCACAAAACATGCTTAAGTAAATGCAAAGGAACTGAAACAATTCCACACACATTATCTGACCATAGTGTAGTAAAATTGGAAATGAATGACAAAAAAACCTACAATAACTGCATAAACACATGGGAATTAAATAATACTCCCCTAAATAATCAATGGGTCACAGAAGAAGTTAAAGAAGAAATTAAACAATATCTACAATTGAATGAAAATGCAAATACAAATTACCAGAACCTGTGGGATACAATGAAAGCAGTCCTCAGAGGGAAATTTATAGCACTAAACTCTCACATCAGAAAAATGGAAAGAACATACATAAACTACCTAATGCTGCACCTCAAACTTCTAGAAAAAGAGCAAGTCAAGTCTAAAGCCCAAAGAAGGGAGGAAATTATTAAGATTAGAGCAGAAATTAATGCAATTGAAACTAAGAAAACAATACAAAGAATTAATGAATTGAAGAGTTGGTTCTTTGAAAGAGTAAATAAAATTGATAAACCCCTAGCCAACCTTATCAAAAAGAGGAAAGAACAAACTCAGATTCATACAATAAGAAATGAAAAGGGTAAAATCACTACAGACCCTGTGGAAATACAGAAGATCATCAACACCTACTTCGAAAACCTTTACTCATATAGATTCAATAACACAGAAGAACTAACCCTAACCCTATGAATTACCAAAGTTGAATCAAGAAGATGTAAAGCTGCTGAATAACCCAATTTCAGCTAATTAAGTTGAAAATGTAATTAGAACCCTACCAACAAACAAAATCCCAGGCCCTGATAGATTCACCACTGAATTCTACAAGAAATTTAGGGAAGACTTAATGCCAACACTCCTCAAACTCTTCAATGAAATTGAAAGGCAAGTAAGTCTCCCTAACTCACTCCTGGAAACAAGCATTACCCTAATACCAAAACCAGAGAAAGATCCAACCAAAAAAGAAAATTACAGGCCAATCTCCCTAATGAACATAGACCCAAAAATCCTCAATAAAATACTGGAAAATAGAATACAACAAGTTATCAGAAAGATTATACACCATGATCAAGTGGGATTCATCCCAGGAATGCAGGGATGGTTCAACATATGCAAATCAATAAATGTAATACACCATATCAAAAGGGCCAAGCACAAGAACCACATGATCATCTCAATAGATGCAGAAAAAGCTTTCAACAAAATCCAACACCCATTCATGATAAAAACCCTACAGAAAATCGGAATAGATGATCTCTACCTCAACCTGATAAAAGCTATATATTATAAACCAACAGCCAACATCTTACTAAATGGAGAAAAACTGAAAACTTTCAACCTAAAATCAGGAACAAGACAAGAATGTCCATTATTATCACTCCTATTCAATATAGTTCTGGAAATATTAGCCAGAGCAATTAGATAAGAGAAAGAAATAAAGGGAATAAGGATAGGAAAGGAAGAAGTGAAATTATCATTATTTGTAGACAATATGATACTCTACATAGAAGACCCCCCAAAATCCATTACAAGACTTCTAGAAGTAATAACCAAATTCAGTAATGTAGCTGGATACAAGGTGAACACTCAAAAATCAATAGCATTGCTGTACACAAACAACAAAGTCACTGAGAGAGAAATAAGGGAAACCACACCCTTTACTATAACACCCCAAAAAATGAAATACTTAGGAATCAATCTAACAAAGGAAGATCTAAACAGTGAAAATTACATTACTCTGAAGAAGGAAATTGAAGAAGATCTCAGAAAATGGAAGGATATTCCCTGTTCATGGATAGGAAGAACAAACATCGTGAAAATGGCCATTCTCCCAAAATTATTATACAGATTTAATGCAATCCCAATCAAAATACCACTTGCCTACCTCACAGAGCTAGAGAAAGCATTCATGAAATTCATCTGGAACCAGAAAAGACCTAGAATAGCAAAGGCAATTCTGAGCAACAAAGGTAAGGTAGGAGGCATCACAATCCCCGACTTGAAACTATACTACAAAGCTACTGTGATAAAATCAGCATGGTACTAGAATCAAAACAGACCTGAAGATCAATGGAATAGATTAGAAGATACAGCCACAACTACAAACACACTTAGCCACGTCATCTTTGACAAAGGGGCCAAACAGGTACATTGGAAGAAAGATAGCCTCTTTAACAAAAGGTGCTGGAAAAACTGGCTTTCTATATGCTGTAAACTAAAACTAGATCCATGCCTATCACCATGCACTAAAATAAAGTCAAAATGGATCAAAGATCTGAATATTAAAACAGAGGCACTAAACTTACTAGAAGACAGAGTAGGTAAAAATCTTGATGACATAGGAGTAGGCACAGAGTTCATGAACAAAAATCAAACTGCACGGGAAACACTTCCAAGAATCAACAACTGGGATTTCATCTTACTAAAAAGTTTTTGCATGTCAAAGGAAATCTCCAACAGAGTGAAAAGAAAACCCACGAATTGGGAAAATATCTTAGTCAATTGTCCATCAGACAAAGGACTTGTATCTAAAATATATAAAGAATTAATTGAAATCAGGCCCCTAAAATTCAAGGTGCCAATCCCAAAATGGGCATCTGAGATGAATACATACTTCTCAGAGAAAGAAATACAAATGGTAAATAAATATATGAAAAAATGTTCAACGTCAGTGGTCATTCGGGAAATGCAAATTAAAACAACACTGAGTTTCCATCTCACTCCAGAAAGAATGGCCAAGATTAAAAAATCAACCAACAACAAATGCTGGAGGGGCTATGGGGAAAAAGGAACTCTTCTCCACTGTTGGTGGGAGTGTAGACTAGTGCAACCACTGTGGAAGTCAGTGTGGAGATTCCTCAAGAAGCTAGGATTAAAGATCCCATTCAACCCAGCTATCCCACTTCTGGGCATTTTCCCAGAAGAATGAAAACATCATACCACAGTGATATCTGTGCACCCATGTTTATAGCAACCCAATTTGTAATAGCCAGATCTTGGAAACAACCCAAGTGCCCATCAATCAAAGAATGGATAAAAAAGATGTGGTATTTTTATACAATGGAGTACTACTCAGCTATTAAGAAAGATTGCAAGCCGGGCGTGGTGGTGCACGCCTTTAATCCCAGCACTCGGGAGGCTGAGGTAGGCGGAGTGTTGTGAGTTCGAAGCCGGCTTGGGCCACAACGTGAGCGCAAGGCCGGCCTGAGCTACTTAGTGCGACCCTGCCTCAAAAAACCAGGGCTGGGAGTTTGGCTCAGCAGCTTAAGTGCCTGTCTGGCAGGTGCGAGGCTGTGAGTTCGAACCC
>RJWM01043078.1:0-13996 GCA_004363535.1 Dasyprocta punctata
GCTGGAACCACCCCCCACTTCTTCCCTGTCACCAATGCAGTGGAGGAGTCCCACAAGGGGGACATGGGGGCCCCACTCCCCCCACCACAGGGAATCCCATCCCAGGGTGTGCTCACAGAGAGAGCACACTGCGGTCTGGGGTTGGGGGTTTCCCTGTGGTCTTGGGGGGTCCCCAGATGGGCGAGCGAAGATGTGCGTTCCATTGGGTGGGCTGGGGCAGAATCCAGACCTTCCCCTACCACAGGGCACCAGCCCAGGGCGGGGTCTGGAGGGAGAGCGCGGCCTCCAGCCTCTCCTGATTGCTTTCTAAGGGGAGCTTTGCCTGCATTCTCGTACCTCGTGATCTAGCTCTTCATTTCTACCACCACTGGATGACAGGACCTCAGATCCAGTCACTCTGATAACATCATTGTGAGGCCCGAATGAGACGCTATGTGGTAAATGAGACGTCTGCATCATTTCCAAACCTCAATCTATACTTTGAATATGCTATCAAATAAATAAGAGCAAAACTTTAGAATCATTTTAAAATGTTACAGCAGATTAGGAAAATGGAAAACAAAATTTCATGTATTTTCACTGCTTTTAAAAATTCTAACCTGTTTTCCATAAGCACACATAAAATTTCATAGTGTATCTAAGTAAACAAGAATGACAAAGAAGGAGAGGAAGAAAGGAGGGGGGAAGGAAGGAGGGAGCGAAGAATCAAGGGAGGGAGGGAAAAAGGGAAGGAAGGAAAAGCTCTCTGCTCTCATATCAACTACTTGTGGAGACTGGTTATTTATTAACAAGTACTGACGTTTGTGTGAGCAAAGTGAAATTAATTCACCCTTGACTCAACCCTCCTGAAAGATACTACAGGTAAGTGTTTATTCTTTGCCATCCTCAGGGAGAAAGACATCTGTTTTTCTTTGCATAGTATACATCCCAAAAACCAATTGCCGGTAAACATAAATCAAATGTTGAAGGGTTCTGCATTACTTTAAGGTGGCTGGAGCACTTTATGGAGGACAATCATCCTTGAAAGGCAAACCACAAAACACGAGCTCCAGGTTAATGACTGCCGAAAGCTGCTAGACAAGAACAACTGTATTTAAATAGAACTGTCTATTCCATCAAACAAAAGATCCTTACAGAAACACTAGTAATTCTGTCATCTACTCTATACCACAGAACACACTTTTGGAAACTGAATTCTGCTCTCTCCTCTCCATTCCTGGGGCCACGGGAGCACCAAGCCAAGTTTGCCCTACTCCAGGCATAAACCATCACTTCTTAACAGCCCTCTCCAGTCCTTCTGTTTCCAAGCCGACCCAGGCTCTCTCCTGACACCGCATTCCCTCAACAGGCCTCCCAGACACCTCAGCCCCACAATGAAAGAGCCAGGATGGGCGTGCGCAGCGGAGGGGGTGCGCTGAGCTCAGGTGAGGTCACCAGGGCAGGCTTCTCATCGCGAGCCTTGGGCTGATTAAGCCGAGACCTGCAGGCAGCAGGCGTGGAGGGGTCCAAGTGAGAGGGGAGGGCGGCATGGGTCTCAGGCCGGGGTGCAGAGCAGGATGGGTGTCCAGCAGGGTCACTCACAATTCCCTCAGGAATCCAGAGGTTCCCTGCAGCCCCTCTCCGTGCAAGCAGCCCTGCCCTGTCACCCTCGAGACCGCCCATGCCCCGCTTTCCTCCTGCTCCACCTCCACGACCTAAGAGCCCCTCTAACAAAGGACACTCGGCAGAGACGTCCATGCTGCGTAGCCCCGCAGCCTTCCTATTCCACTCGTGTTGCCTCTACTTCCCCAGGCCGAGAAGCTTCCGCCCTCTCTTCCAGGCTCAGGCTTGCAGAGGACCCATTTCTGTGTTCCTGCATACGGAGTCCTGCACAGACATGGGGCAAAGAGCATTGCAAAGACACCAAACCAACAGTGCAGGAAAACACTGACTCTCCTTTTGCATTTGGCCACCGAGCCACCTAAAAAGGATTTTTTGAGTCGAGCGCCCACTGAATGTCGAGTGGACAAAGCCCTTGCCGGAACACAGGCAGACAGAAATCAAGCTAACACAGGAGACTGAAAGCCTGGGCTTCTCTGCTGTGTGAGCGGGGACAGTGAGGCTCCCAGACTGGAGCAGCTAAGAGAAGTGCTCTACCACCAGCCACCACCTGAGCTCTTTCTTCACTACCTTTCTTCTGAGACAGTCTCTCACTATGTTGTCCAAGCTGGCCTCAAACTTGCAGTCCTCTTGCCTCAGCCTCTGGAGTAGCTGGGATTGCAGGCATCCATCCAACGCCAAGTTTAATTTTAATTCAAGTATTAAGATTAAAAATGTCTGAAGCCTTTTCCAAAAGGATGGCTTATACAGCCCTGTAGCCTTCAAATATTTTCGGTTAAAATACACTTTTTTCAGTTTTAAGTGTTTTATTAACCCCCATGTGCAGCACAGAGTGACTGCGGGCCTCAGGGTCGCGGGCGCATGCGTTGAACGTGGCTTCATTTTGCTTTGCGTCTCTCCCTTCCCTCTCTCCCATCCCCCTCTCAGCGGAGGGAGATCTGTCTCCCTGTTTCCTATTATCTTTTATTTTGCTCCTTGTTTATACTTAGGGTTTCTCGTATAAGAGAAACTATGCAATATTTAAGCTCGTGCGTCTGATTTATTTCACTTAGCATTAAGGTCTCAATGTGCATCCATTTTCCTACATGTGACTCAAGTGCTATCAAAGTATTGCACTGATGGCCCAGCTCCATCCACTGAAAATGAAAGCAATCAATGCCGCAAAATAATGGACCGAAGACTTTTCAAATTAATCAGCCCCTGACCAGCCGTCCCTCCCACACCGACACTCACTGAATGTCAGAGGTCCCAACAGTGACACAATTGCAGAGAGAAACAGCACGAGCTGCTGGAAGATTCAGCGTGCGAGAAAAGTCACAGTGTTTTTGAAGAACTATCTGGATCACAGGCAAAACCACTAAGCAATAAAAACCTGTCAAGGTTACAGTAAATGACAACCAAAGGAGAAAAGCACTAAGAACTATTTGAATATCACAGGATTAAAGAGAATGCGTGAGAAATTCAACAAAGTTCCAAAGTAGCTTTTGCAACATGACTTTCTTTATGATTGTGGTGAGGCAGTCACATGTCACACTGGGATAGCATACAATTTTCTTGAAAAAGATTAGCTCTTCCAACCCTCTAAAAATTTTAACACGTCTTTTATTCTTTCTTCTTTCTACTAATTGTGTCACATTTATGACTACATGCTATATTTTGTTGTAAGATAAAATGACCCAGTTTCCATTATTCGAACTTTTACTGCTCAATCACAAACCCTTGCTAGAAATCTGGCTTCCAACACAAGCGGGTTCTCTTTCAGAGAGCCTCCCTGGTATCTGGGCCTCCCCTCCACCCCACCCCACCTCTCAGGCTCTCTCCATGCGGAGCTGAGCCTCAGATTCGATTTTCAGGGGGGACACCAAGCTGGGGTGACTGATTCTTAGGTCTGTGTCCCCACATACCTGTTCACCTCAAGGTCCACCCTCACCACCTCATGGAATCTGAATCAGCTCGCAAAGGCCTCAACTCCAAATACCATCAACGCAGGAATGTGCGTGAGCATTTGGGGGACACACTTGAACCACAGCACTGTGGTACCTAGGTTTACCTACAAAATTCGAGAGAGAGACATAACCAACCATTTACAGTTTTTAAAGTCAATGCCTTAAATACAGAAGCCAGGCATCCTCCTGCTCCAAAAGCAAAGCACCTTTGCAGACACGGTTATTGATTTACTTATTTTGTTGTGAACGACAGATTTAAGCCAACTTCAGAAGCCCAAAATGCTATTGAGAAGTGATCGTCTCCCCGCTTCCAGACATTCTCAGTGGACCTGACAACACATGGACAGACAGGGAACACAAAGGGGAGCCCGTCCAGAGGAACCCGACAAAAATCATACCCTTCCTGCCCTTCCTTTCACTGCCCATTTCTGAAGCGAGCAACAGCGCCTTGAGTTGCAGGACTAAAGCACACAGGTGACTGTTCTGCTGAACCAAAGTTCTTGAGATCAAGGCTTCTCTGAGACCAAAGATTTTACTGAGACGTTACAGATGCGACCCAGGGAAAGTTCCAAGTCCAGGGACTCAGTTCGTACAAACACCAGCATCAGGGCTGGGGAGCAGATGGAAAATATCCCTGGACCAGAGAGAGCTATGAGCATTTTTCTTAACCATGAAAATTGGGCAAAGGAAGACCTAAGTGGTTTACACAGAATTTACAACAGCTATAGCTCTGAGGGTGAATAATGCAGAGCAAGAAAAAACTGGGCACAGGAAGGCAGTCTGCAGGAGACTCAGGCTGCTTCTGGGTCGGCTCGGCTTGGCTGTCCAGAAAGCCTGTATGTAAAGGGCACAGGCCCTCCCTGGCCATGCCCGGGTTGGGTCAAGTTTGGACAAGCATTTGGAGATCTCAACTGTCTTTTTGTTGGTGACCCACAAAACAGTTAACAGATCGCCTTCTCTGTCTCTGCCCTAGCCATCTTCCAGCCCTTGTCCTTAAATTTGGGACATCTCAGAGTTTTTAGAACTTTAGGAATAAAAGTCCTGTCACAGACTAAGAAGGGAAGGCCCTCCTCCCATGGCAGTGCTGGGGTAGACTTCACAGCACCCAGGCAATGGTGAGCTTGTAGGGAAAGAGGGGTTAGTAGGCAGGGAAGAATAGAGTAAGGGCTCCGTTGGGCTTTATTTAAGAAACTAATAGAAAATCTTAATAAAAGCAGCTTTTATCTCTGCAGCTAGACTCCAGTGGTTAGAAAGACAAAGGTACAGAAAGAGAGAGAAGCCAGACTATCTTGGTTACTTTTCTCTCATTGCTGAGACAAAATACTTGACACTCAAAATGAAGGAAGGAAAGGTTTACTTAGTTTACAGTCTGTGGAGGTTTCAGTCCATGATCAGCTGGCTCCAAGGCAGGGTGGCACATGGCAGAGGGGCAACCATTCATGGCGGCTGCAAGCAACAAGAGCAAAATGGCAAAAAGGGCAAAAAGGGCAAAGCACGCCTCCTTCCCTCCCTTACATTGCATGCCAGCTACCCACTTCTGGGCGGGTGCAGCACCCACACTACCAATCCCAGCACTAGACAATGAACAAATCACAAAGGCTAGACTCAGCAGCCTTTAAAAGGTCCAACCCATGGCCGTGTGAGGCTTTGTGGGGACATCCAGACACAAACCGTAACACAGACCTAGAAAAGCACCAGGTAATGCAATTACCGTGAGAATTTATCAGAGGAAGAGCTGACAAAGCATGGAGGAAGCCAGCATCATGAAAGAGCAGGATAACCATTCCTCAGCCACCACCAATAGGATACAGAGGAGGCCAGGGGCAGCCACCAAAAAGGAAACTCCTATTCAATATATAAAAATACACACACCTATACATTTATATACGTTATTTCTCTCACTCTGCTACTGCACTAGATACACATCCCCTTCCTTAATCACTAATTCTAAGCTGCCTAAAAAGCCCCATCCCACCTAAAAAAAAAAAAACCTTACCTATCACAGAAGGGCAGGAAGGAGTCAAATGACCAAAAGAATGCAGACAGAGGTGCCCGGGTTAAGGTCAAAGTCAGATTGTGACAAGTTCCGGGTACCCACCTGGAGGGAAGGGACTCTTATCCTAATCCTAATAAAAGGAGCTGGAGACGATGGCTCCAGGACATCCATCTGGACCCCTGCCTCCCCTCACACAGAGAAGCTTTCTGTCTTCTGCTTTTTTCTCCTTACAAATGAATCATCTGCCTTTTTAAACTCTGCCCTCTACTTCGTTATTGGTGCTGAGTTTATGACCCCGCAAATCGTTCATCCCAGCTCAGTGGCCAGCTGTGCCCAACCCACACAACAATCTCTTAGCTTACGGCTATGGACAAGGAGAAATCGGTGCAGCCACACCTGGCAACTCTGCCCACCCGAAGCTTCGTCCTACCCCACTGCACTGATGCTCAACACTCACCCTGTCCCGCTGACTGCACACCTTCGTGCACAATGCACTCACACAAAGCAACAGGGTCTTCTCCAACTCTTTCTCTTCCCACTCATTTTGCCAAAAGTCCACTGCAATAGCGGAGATATTGTTCACTCAATGCAGAACAAACGAGAACACATGAGTGTAAGCAAGCCTTGATGACTCATGGAATGATCACTGCAGAACAGGCAACTCCTACAAATAACATACAACTATTTGAACTGGGTTACATATCATGTAGAGCTACAGGACTACGAGAGAAACTACCAATTCCCTTCCCAGGAGGCTGCAAACTTCTGTTCGTTTTAATGACTTGAGTTATTTTAATTCATCAACTTTAGAGAAATTAGATTATTGCTCTCAAATTTAATACACTAGAAGATGCATTTCAATTGATTGGTTAAAATCCATTCAAAGACAGAAATCCATTTGGTTTATAAATAAAATTAAACATTTATTTTTGCTTAGAATGCTGCACCATTAAAATTAGAAAAATGCCATTGCCTTAAATAAATAATAAATTCAAACAAATCAAAATCTCATTAAAATGCAAACCAACTTGAACTGTTTGTAGTAGGGAAAATGTTTCCAAACACTGTGCCCTTATCCACGGCCTCATCAGCCAGGCTTTATTTAAAGAAAGATCTCAGCATCAGACAAGAGCTCATCCTTTGTAACACAGGTGCTTCTGCAATAATGCATGGCTAACTGGGACAAAGACAAGGTTCTGAGTCTTAAGTATTACCACTCCTCTCCTCCTCCAAGAAGAAAGTGTTGCCTTTCCTGCCCTGTAAAGAAATTAGGGTCTTGGTGCTCAGCGGGCTGGGGACCAGAGATGCTATGAGTTCCCACTCCTCTCAATCTAGCGCCCGAGACAGGACCCACTCCTGAGCTCCTCCAACACTTTTCTTCTTGCATTGGAGAGTTTGAGCTAGATTTTGGTCACAGGGTTAGAGAATCCTCAATAATGTACTAGATGTCCGCCACTGTTTAGTACATAATGGAGATCATGGATGGGCAAGAAGGAAAGGAGCTGACCTACAAAACATGGTGCTTAGCCAGACAGTCAGAGGAAGAAAGACAAGAAAAACACTGTGGAGACTGGATATGGAAAGATTTTTTTCCTGGGAGATTAGGTTGAGGGGGAAGGAAATGGAAGATGCACTAATAAGAATGTGACAACAGAGAACCCGACTCCAACCTGAACCGACATCATAACCCGTTATATGGCACCCAAACATCGTATCTTAACACGTTTCCAACTGAGGATGCTGCTAAAATCACTAGATAATATCTCTATATAGGTTCCAGCTAAATCAGATAATTACCCTAACTATATCCAAATTTGTTAAACTAATTTAAAAAGAACCAAAAGACAACCGAGAGCCTTCAGTCCTCCAAGGAGATTTTAAATTCTATTCCCCATAACATTTACAGGGACATAATGAGTGAAAATTTAAATAACATGAGGTTTTACTGAAAAGATGTCTGGAGGGTCAGATGCAGTGGTGCACACCTAGAATGTAGCTTAGTTGAGAGGCTGAGAGAGGAGGATCACAAGTTGAACTTTAGCCTAAGCAATTGAGCAAGACCATGTCTCAAAAGAAAAAATAAAAAGTGCCAGAGATGTAACTCAGTGGTAGAGCACTTACCAGAAAAGGACCAAGCCCTGGGTTCAATTCCAAATCCAATAAAAATAATAATAAAGTGAAAAGATGCATAGAATGTTGCAGTCTGAAAACAGGCTGAAAACTGCTTATTGAAAGCAGGCTAGGAAAGCCAAGGTAGGTGAGAAATCAGGGCAAAGCTCACAGTGGGAACCCTGCCATTCATCTCTGCTCAGAAACAAGAAACTGGCCATTGATTTGTCTCTTAGCTTTCTAATCTCAAGCAGAGTTACCAGAATTTTTATGGACCCATCCACAAAGCCATTAGATAAACACACAGGATTTCCAGGTAATGAGACTTGAGACAAGGTCTCCTCCTAGTCTTCATGATACATGAAGGATGAGGAATGGAAAGAGAATCAAAAAGCCAAACCACGTCTTCCCATGAGCCGGGGCAGCCATGGGGAACGGAAAGAGAATCAAGAAGCTAAACCACGCCTTCCTGTGAGCCAGCCAGTGTGCGGGCTGGGAGACAAGAAGAGCAACACGCGTACACATGGATACACACACACTGGCATTGGGATTTGTGTCTTCTTATGGAACCGGAATGGAACATAACCAAGCCAAGGCACTGACACACCTTTCGAAGTGCTGGAGGAAGTATGATGTCCCAGACGATTCTGGGGTACAGATATTTGTCAGAAATCAACGTTCGGCAGGATTGTGAAATTGCCCTAAATCACTACAAAAAAAAGCGACAGATTATATTGCTGATGAACTGAAAAAAATGAAGGCATTCCTGTGGAAAAAGTAAGACTGAGAGACCTGAAAATTTGAGTTCTAACAGTGAGATTTTGGATTGGGACATACACCAATACTATAAATTTTTGGCAGAGGAGATATTCAGATACAAGTAATGTATACAGATGAGACTGAATTATTGAAGCATGCAAGTTACAAGGGAATTGGTGCTCCCTGAGTGCAAGAGGGATGAGCAGTGCCCCACCTTGAGTGGGAAGAGGAAGCCACATTCTCTCCTCTTTGCCGGCCTCCTGTTCTTCCCACCACTTACAGCTCCTTCAGCTTATTGGAGAGCTGGTTACCATAGCAATGGCAAGGTTTATTTTTGAAATTTTTTCCTGAGACATTAATTTTTTAAAACCTGAGATTTTAATTACACAAAAAAGCATATCTATTGCTGGCTTTAATACAGGTGAACTTCCGCAAGGAACCTGAGAGTGAAACGCATTTGTGTGACCTTTGTGAGCCAAGAGTTAAAGCCTCTGTGTTCCTGTGCCCGGGTGTTGCTGTATACCAGCTGGCCAGCTTTCTGTCACTGAGGAAGCCCAACAGCAACTCATTACCTAATAAAATATGTAGTCTTAAATGTCAAAAAAAAAAAAAAGCCGATACATGAAGTGTTAGTCTACAGGTTTACACATACATCAAGTATAGTGGTGTTGTTTCTGACCACTGTGATGGTAAATGTCTGGCTTTCCTCCATGGTGTCCATTCAGGATCATGTGTACAAAGGTGGTCTGGCCTCTGAGTGTCTGAAACCTCGCTAGTCCAAACTGAGATATTCAGCAAGTACAAAAACAGACGCCCAATTTTAAAGACAATACAAAAAGATAAAAGATCTCATTAATAACATGTATATTGATAACAGGTTAAAACAATGTTCTAGACATACTGCACTGAATAAAATTCACTACTAAAATTAATTCCACCAATTCTTTTTACCTTTTTAGTGTGTATTTAAAAATTAATCTGCATGGTCTAAATTTTATTTCTAGTAGAATACTGTTGGACAGGCAACTATACTCCAACTAAAAGATAAAACGTAGACTTAAATTTTAAATCTTTTTTTCCTCCCTTATGCATGTGGCACTGGGGATGACCCCAAGGCCGTGCCCCTGTTAAGTGAGTGCCCTACCACTCAGCTACGTCTCCAACACGAATTTTAGATCTGAAAGCAGTCTCTAGGCTTCAAATTTTTAAGTATTTTTTGTGAACATAATTTCTCATAATGAGTTTCTTGTTAAAATTTGGGAACAAAAAGTTCAAGATAATGTCTACTGTCAGACATACGACCTTTAAATGTTTAACATGTGACTGAGATCAAAGCCACGGAGAAGAATTTCATCTTTTTGTGGACATGAAGGAAATCGACCAGCATCCACGCCTTTTCCAAAGGCTACTCTTCTCTGGTGTGGAGAGCAGTGGTGGCAGGGCGGGGCCAGGGGGGTGCATATTTCTGGGCAAGATCTTCCACAGAAATCAATTCTGGGCTTTGTCCATAAATGACCAAGTGAGTCACTGACCCCAGAGCTCTGACAAATACCAATGAGTCTCAGAAATGCAGCCTGGTTATTTTCAGAGCATGGCTTTATCAATGGCCCACTGCAGTGAGTTAATCTTGATTCCAGCAAATAATTCCAGAACTGAGAATTCAAAACAAACGGAGAGCTGGGGGCACACTAAGCCCTATCCACAAGGACTAGTGAAAATCCATAACGGAATTGTGGCCTCCAACGAAAACCAGTATATTTTCTGGGAATCTGCTTTACTTAGTTAGTTCTGTTCTAAGCAGTATGTTCAGGCAATGAGCAAGCCCAGCACGTGTACTCACTCGCCTGCACAGACCATGTAAGTGAGACCACTCACATAAGAAAGAAGGGGAAGTTTTCACTGCTCTTTAAGAAAACAAATTTTATTGTTGAAAGATCTCTATCATCTAGTGTTTGGGGTTCCCTAGGAAATTAGTATTGACTCTTTGTTCTTTTACACGACTTTAGGGTCTCAGGATGGGGTAATGCTAAAATCTGCCCGACAGTTACTTCTAAAGAAGACTTTGAAAGAATTCAGCCAACTAAACTAGTTTTAAGCCTATGTACCAAAAATCTGAGCAAAAAAAGGTCCAATGCCCAAAGCACTTCAACTGCAGCCAAGTCCAAATCACAGTCAAGCATGCGGCAGAGAGTGGGTTCTGTGGGGCTTTACATTGAGTGAAGATTGAGAAAGAAAAGAGCATTCTCATCAGGATCCCACAGCCAGCAGCATCCTGACTGACAAAAGATTTCTGACTGTTAATAACATTTCTTGATTTTAAACATAGCTTAAAGTATCGTCTGTTTTGATGTCCAACACCTTATACTTAGTTTGCTCTAACAGAGTTCTACTTGTATGGAAATTAACTACAGAAAAGTCCTGTTCAAATCAAGAAGCTCAGGCAAACTAAGGCAGGACCTGAAGCTTAGAGCAATCTCAGCTCTTTGGCCCTACCTAGCAACAGTACACCTAGGTTCCAGGAGCAGTTCTGGACCACAGAACAGTAAACCTTGGGAGCGGAGACTTTAAAAACAAATTGGGAAATGGCACTTCATGAAAAAATTCTTATAGAACTGCCTCATACTAAGAAAGTATGAGGCCAAGTTAAAACCTGCAAAACTAATTTTATCATAAAATTACAAGTTGGAGGGCAGTGAAAATGAGTATTTTTACATGGTGCTTTCCCAATTATAAAAATGACATGTGACTATACAATTTCCAAAGAAAGCTGAGAACATATAAAGAAGAAACTAAACATCGTTCATCCAGCCAGCATTCCGAGATGACAGCCCATAGCATTCTGGTCTATAAATACATGTAGAGCTATTTAGAAGTATGGATAAATGAGGTCATGCTACAATTCCAGACTGCTTTGTACCTGCTTTTGATCACACAAATGTAAAGCAGTCATTTGTATTAATAAATATAACATTTTTAATAGTCATTTAACATCTTATTTCATGGTGTAGCATGATTTAATTGAATGACTCCCTGAAGGTAGCTATTTAGATTGTTATGCAAGCCACGCTGCACACAACTCTCACATTTTCATCACCATACAGTTGCCTGATCATTTCTTCACGATAAATTCTTAGAACTGGAATGGCTGGATTCTAAGGTATTGATGGGTGATTCTAGAAGTTGATTATAGGAGGCACAATAAACGTTCTCTCATCTGCAGTACAGAAAAGCAGGCTATTTTCTTCCTGATACCTTTGCCAACACTGAATGGTACCTATCTTTAGGAGCAGTGTAGTGGGTAAAAGCACAGCACCTGTGGCTACATTCTACAGCTCAGTTCAAATCCCAGCTGTGCTGGGAACTAGGAAGGTACTCTGCTTTCTGCAGATTTCTGTAAAATGGGGGTTGGATTCTTGCATCTGCATAAAAGTGTTATTGTTAGAATTAAATGAGCCACTGCAATGTCTGACACAAGATGCAGTAGCTTATTACATTAGAAAATGCTCACCTAAAAGGTAAAAATAAATTTCATTGCTTTGGTTTAATTTATATTTACTTGATTCTTATAGAGATGGACCTCAGATTCATACTAGTAACTTTTATTTCCTAGGCCTATTTTTTAAGTAAAAAATCATTTATTATCATTTTAAGTAAAACATCATTTATCAACAGTGACTTCTGGATCTTCCTGATATATTTTTATAGGAAAATTTCATTGGTTAGAATTTCTAAAACAAAGGAGATAATAGTAATGGTCACAAAAATTCATATTCATGACTTTATGATAAAAAAGCATTTTTAAATATTTCAAACTTCAAAATTTTTAAAATGTGAGCATATAGAGTGAAGAACAAGATGGCGGAACAGTAAGCAGCAGAGTAAATATCCTCCCTGAGAGATTCCATCCAGATGCCAGAATACAGCAACGTGGGGAAGACAAGAAGGAAGGAAGTGGGTCCTCTGGACCCAGGAAGAATCTAAAGCAAGAATTGAAGCCCACAGAAAGAGTAAAAAGAAACACTTAAACAAAGAAGGTGGTAGCTGGTGGTGTCTCTGCCCAGAGCCTGACCCACTGTGTGGAACCTGGGAATGCATGATCAAGGTGCCATGGTGGCAGCGACCCCAGAGGCCTCTGCCAAGTGAGGCAGCATTGGAGGAGAGTGGCAGTGGACATGGGGAGCAGACCTGGAGAACTGAACTGGCTGACGGTGATTGTGCAGAGGTCTTCACCCTCCCAAGAGAGAAAGAGATTGACTGGGAGACATCTTGGAGTTGGGCTGGGGACTCCTAGCTGGGTGCAGACCTGTGGACGTTGCTCAGGCTGAGCCCTGCCCCCTGTGCACATCCTGGGGGCCACCTCAGAGGGTCCCTGCAGGTGACTGGCTCAGTTTGGAGACAGCGGCTCCGTGTGTGCTCCAGGGGTGGTGATGGAGAGTCTGTGGGTGACTGGCCCAGGTTTGTGGGGGGTGGCCCCACCCCTGTGTGCACTGTACCAGTCATCAGGGAACCAAGGTGGGCAGGGGAAAGGCAGCAGATAGCACTGTAACTGCGCCCCCAGTGACAACCATCAGATATCCATAATCAGCACTGGATAGAAGAACCAGTCTCACTTCAGAGAAACTGCAGCCAATGAGAGGAGTGCCTGGGTCCCCAGTACCCATTTGCCCAGAAGAACCCAGGAATATGTCAAGACAAAGACGCAAAAGGCAGTCTCTGGCCTCCAATCCAAGCAGAGCAAGTCTAGGAGATGCAAACGCAGAAGAGATCGGGAGTCCCACAACTGAAGTTTCTGAGGTGATGGCAACTGAAGTAAAGAAACAAGTTCAAGAGGCTATAAAAGAAATTAGAACAGAAATACTAACTCAACTAAAAGAAGAAATGAAAAACGTAATAAAAGAACTGCCATGCAACTCTAAAGGAGACATAGATGAAAAAATGGAGCATAGGAAAATGAGGAAAACTTTGAATGAACAATACAAAGAAGATTTAGAATAGATGAAACAGATTCAAAGACATAACCAGGAAATCAAAAACTCCAATGAAAGTTGGCAAAACCACTTGAAAGAAACTAAAGATACTTTCAAACCTTGAAGACAGGTTTGTAGCTTGTGATTGTGAAAGGAAAGATCTCTTAAAAATAACAAGGAACCTGGAAGTAACAATACAGCGGCTACAAGACAACCCAAAGAAACACAACTTAAGAATAAAAGGTGTGAGTGAAAAAGCAGGGGTCAGTACAAATGAGATTAAAAGCCTATTTACAGAAATAATCTTAGAAAACTTCCTAAGCATGGGAAAAGGAAGTGACTTTCAGATAAGTGAAGCATATAGAACTCCAGCTAACCATAACCAAAATAGATCTACACTCAGACATATAATAATCAAGATCCCAGAAATTCAACACAAGAACAGAATATTAAAAGCTGTTAGAGAAAAGAAACAGATCACCTACAGAGGAAAACCCATCAGAATCACAACAGGCCGGGAGTTTGGCTCAGTGCCTTAAGCGCCTGCCCTGGCAGGCGCGGGGTTATGAGTTCAATCCCCGGTGCCGCAAAAAAAAAAAAAAAAAAAAAAAAAAAAAAAA
>RJWM01043079.1:0-14224 GCA_004363535.1 Dasyprocta punctata
TAGACATGGGGATATTGGAGGATTGAAGCTCTACCCAGCACAGTGTTTCAGTGAAATTCATTGGGAGGCTGCCTGACCAGTCACACACGTCCCATAAAAAGGACAAAACAAAAGAGCAAGAGGCAATCTCAGTCACCAGAACCTGTGGGACACAATGAAAGCAGTCCTCAGAGGGAAATATATAGAACTAAACTTCCACATCAGAAAAATGGAAAGAATACACATGAGCAATCTAATTCTGCCCCTCAAACTTCTAGAAAAAGAAGAGAAAGTCAAGGCCAAAGCCCAAACAAGAGAGGGAATTATCAAGATCAGAGCAGAAATTAATGCAATTGAAACTAAGAACACAATACAAAGAATTAATGAATGGAAGGGTTGATTCTTTGAAAGAATAAATAAAATTGATAAACACCTAGTCAACCTTATCAAAAAGAGGAAAGAAAATACTCAGATTCATGCCATAAGAAATGAAAAGGTGAAATCACTACAGACCCTGTGTAATTACAGACGATCATCAATACCTACTTCAAAAACCTTTATCCACATAGGTTCCATAGCACAGGAGAAATGGACAGAATCCTAGAAACCTATGAATTACCAAAGCTGAATCAAGAAGATGTAAAACTGCCGAATAACCCAATTTCAGCTAATGAAATTAAAAATGTAATTCAAACCTTACCAACAAAGAAAAGCCCAGGTCCTGAAGTATTCACTGCTGAATTCTACCAGAGATTTAGGGAAGACTTAATGCCAACACTCCTCAAACTCTTCAATGAAATTGAAAGGGAAACAAGTCTCTCTAACTCATACCTGGAAGCCAATATTACCCTAACACCAGAACCAAGAAAGACCCAACCAAAAAAGGGAGAACTACAGACCAATCTCCCTAATGAACATAGATGCAAAAATCCTCAATAAAATACTGGCAAATAGAATACAGCAAGTTATCAGGAAGATTATACACCGTGATCAAGTGGAATTCATCTCAGGAATGCAGGGATGTTTCAACATATGCAAATCAATAAATGTAATACACCATATCAACAGAGCCAAGGACAAGAATCACATGGTCATCCCAGTAGATGCAGAAAAATCTTTCGACAAAATCCAACACTCATTAATGATAAAAACCTACAAAAAATCAGAATAGGATAATGTTAACTGCAAACCAAATATGAAAAATCAAATTAACACTGACATAATTGTAAAGGGGACCTGCTATGGTTTATACATTGTGTCAACTTGAGAAGTCTAGCAGTTTAATTAAGTAACTCAGCAGCTCTACCTTCTGGGGTGTAGAGCATAAGTAGTTACCTGGCCATTGTTACAATTTGAGAAGGTCAGAAGTTTAGCTGAGAGAGTCAGCAGGGAGCCAGGGGTCTTCCTTTGTAAACATCCTCATCCTGTGCAAAGGAAGGCAAGGATGTTTGTGAATGCTACACCCACCCTGGGCAGGGGGTGTCCTGTGTATTATATAAAGGAGGAGAAGAGGCTTGCTCTTGCTTCTTTTACTTTGGCTGCTTTTGTTCGGCTGCTGCCTTAAAGTGCTGTCCCCGTGCCATGCCACCCTGCCTTGGAGCCAGCTGATTGTAAACTGAAACCTCCAAAAACTGTAAGATAAATAAACCTTTCCTTCCCTAATTTTGGGTGTCAAGTGTTTTGTCTCAGCAACAAGTGAAAAATAACCAAGACAGGACCTTAATACCCCACTATCATAAATAGATAGATCAACCAGACAAAAAATCAGCAAAGAAGTATCAGAACTGAAACAAACCTGTGAAAATATGTGTGCAGTAGATGTTTACAGAGTGTTCCACCCAAAAATATACATTCTTCTCAGTTGAACATGGGATGTTCTGTAAAACAGACTGTATACTAGCCCATAGAACATGCTTAAGAAAATACAAAGGAAATTATCCTATGCATATTTTTCTGACCATAGTACAATGAAATTGGAAATGATTTCTCATGTCATCAATATTTTTAAATAGCTGGTTTTACTGGTGTTTGATGCATTCATAACTATGAAAGTTATGTCTTCTTGAAGTTTTCTCTTAACAGGTATGTAGTGACTTTCTTCATCTCTTTTGATCATTCTTAGATATCATACTATTTCTCTCACTTGAATGAGGCAATGTACACACAAAGACAATAATTAAGGGTGGAAAGAAGGGGACAAGGTGATGGATCTCATGCTTCAGGGAAATGGTCTGAGGGAAAAATCATGAGTAGTGAGTAGGAGGAGGTGGGGAAATAAACAGAATAAAGATGTGCGGTATACAGCAACTTAATAACCTCTATGAATGGAAATCTGATAGGGCATAACATGAGCTAAGATTAATAGTAATGAGAATGAAAAATGGGATGCGATAATTGGAGGAAGAGAGAGGAAAAGAGTGGGAAAAGAAAGATGATTTTTAAAAAAGAAACAAACTATGGTATATACATGTGATCACCCCCCAAGATGATTATAAACTGCATGAAATGCAAATAGGTACTAATAAAGTTAAAAACTAAAAAAATCATCAAATAAAGACTCTGAAGCAAAAAAATGAATGAAAGAAAAAATGAGACTATAGGAAGATTCTGTGTAGCTTTGTATTAAGGTCTGTATTCTGGTTATTTCAGCAGTTTTCAGTTGTGAAATTTCACTGAACCTTTTAAATGGTACTTGACCTGCGTATTTTCCAATTCACGTGTACTTTAAAAAATAACTCTCATCTAGTATCCTCTTCCCCCTACTCTTTACCCTTGCGAAACGAGTAACAAATGCAAAATCCTTGGGCTCATCTGACACCTGCCAAGTCAGAATCTGCATTTAAAGAAAATCTCCAAGCAAGACTTCTGCACATTGAATTTGGAAGAGCCTTGGCTTCAATTAGGATTTCCTGAGGTCCTTTCTCCTTATGTGTGTGCTAGGTGTTTTCGGTGGACATTGTCCTGTACATTGTCAGATGCTGGGCAGCATCCTTAGTCTCCTCTCACATAGTGTCAGGTGCCTCTGTGACAACTGGAATTTCTCAAAGTATTTCTAAGTGTTCTTTGGAGATAAAATCATTCCTGGTCATGGACCACAATCATTGAGCATGAGAATTAGAAATTTTGGATGGAGTTCCAATGAAAGCCCATCCATTACTCCATTTCTAACTTTAGGTAAATCCAATTAGACTTTGTAAGCCCAATTTATGCAAATGTCAAAAAAGTTTCTTAGTGGTATTGACCACTAGAACAGGCTTATAAATTAAATGAAGTAGCCCTTATAAATTATCAATATCAGGGCAATGTGCAGAAAAATCTGAATATCCCTTATAATTACCAAACATTTGATAAGCAATGTAGTATCCAGAATCTCTTATTTGTCTTACAACTGTTAAGCTTCTAATTGGTTTTTTAAAGGTACCATGAGGCCAAGGAATGTAGTACCCATTGTTTTATATCAAAGGAACACAATTTTCCCCATTGTTAAATACATTGCAATTTTTGGAAGATATCATGGACTTGTCCTCAACATAAATGAATGCTTTGGTGATGTCACGACAGGCTTGTTAATTTTAGGCTTTCAATAGAACTGTAACACGGGATTGGGAAAAGGTGTTACTTTATACCTCTCAGAAGCAAGACAGTTTATTGAGAAGGATTAATGAAGTCTGGATTCACCTGGATTTTTAACCTAATGTCCTGTAACAAACAATCTGCAGGAAAAATGCTCAGTGCAGAGCAATGTCCCACAGGATTTGGAATGACAAGAGGGAGAACTAATGCCTAAGGGAGAATCTATTGGGAAATATGAATGTCTCCTCCACTAATTGTCTTTCAGAATGTACAACCTTGAGCCAGACAAGGTGTTTTTCTAAATAGATCATCCTGGTTTGGGGACTGAGGCTTCACTTTTCCTGCTATCTTGTCTGGGAGCAGACCTTCAGTTTCCATCGCTAGGTCCCCAGGCTGTATTTGAATTGCGTATGCAGAGATATTTTTAAAAGATCGCATCCAGGTGAGCTCAAGAGCTTAGGTGCTGCTAAAGGAAAGGCTCAGATGGAATGAAAGCTAAAAAAGATTGCTTGAGGGGTTGGCTTGAATTTGCTCACCTAAAAGCAAATTCAGCTTAGGCTAGAGAGAAGAGAATGTTGCAGATGCTTCCTGCTCAGTTAACTTACGTGTTTAATTATGATGTTAAATGCAGAAGTATCCACTATACTCAGCATTGCCAGGATGGTCATTGACATTTAAGTGATAGTGAAAACTTAGTCAAAACAGGAAATGATGGGAATAAAGTGGGTCCAGTTAGCTTTAATAATATGTCCAAGCATTTCTGCAAGTCATTCAGAGTGTAGATACAGGATATAAGCTGTGAGGGAATATGCTCTGAAGAGGGTGTGTGACTTATCTTACTTTTAAGATGTGACACTTTAGAGCATGTTTCCATTTCGAGCATATTTCCATAGGAGAGTTCTGGACCAGGGTATTACTTGCAGATCCTACCTTGCAATATCAGTAAATAAGGTACAGTATACATTTTCAATTATTTTCCCCCACAGGAGACAGTCAGATGAAAAATCTTTATTAGTCTAAAAAGGATATTATAGTAATTCACTTTTCTTGCAATTATTTTCTTACTGGTGAATCTGAATGGATTTGTGTTTTTGTTTTTAATTTTATTTTTTGCAAATTGCCTATGTAAATTCTTTGCATTTCTACAGTTGGGTTTGGAATGTTGTTTTCTTTTTTCTTTTTTCTTTTACACTATATAACAGAATAAAACCAATCAAAACAAACCAGGGTAAGAGACATTATAAAATCAACAGTAGTTATCATAACACCTTTTGATGTCTTCAAAATAGCTGCAGATAACATTAGACATAGGAGAAATCAATCAAAATGGAATAGAATACAAACAGTAAAAACAAAAAAATGAATGTGATAAAAGATTTCAAAACAAGCTAATAGCAAATCCAAAATTGCTACCATAATATATCTTGCTATCCTTGAAATAGTTTCTCCTGCCATGGGATTTAACATAATCATACAAAACTTAAGGGAATAAAACCCAACCCAACCAAACAATGGAAACAACATAGGACCTCAAAACAAGACCATAGAGTATCAACAATGTCTGCAACCCTCAGAAGGATGTCCCCCCTAGATGACACACTGCTTAGCGATATCCTCTGAACCTATGATCAGACAATTGGCCCTAGACCTGCAATGTTAGTGAAACACCAAAGCACCACAGGCATCCAATTGCATTTCACCTCGATAGTTATCATCATTGCTTGTATTTCTCCAGATAAGCCGATCACTTATGGGGATGGGGATGGTACTTCTTGTTTGCCAGACTGTGAGTTGGAAGGGGCTGGAGTCTGGTTGTTCCTAGTCTGTCACAGGCTGGTGTATGGCACCGGTTCCCACACTGGGCTTGTTTGCTGCTGTGGCCATTGTTCTTTCTAACCCCAGTCTGCAAATGGCCTGGAATGTTGTTTTTTATTTACACTTTTCTGTTTTCATTTTATGAAAAAACAAAATTTCATAATAAAATATTAAGACAATAGTTATAGCTAATATGCTACATATCATTATTTTCAGTTGTTACTCAGAGTACAAGATAAACCAAAGAGATTCTTCCAAAAAAGGAATGAATATAGATAATAAAACAATTGCATTTTTTCCATATATAAGAATTGGAATTTTTAACCACCCTTGTTATATGTAATTTAGATTTTAAAATTTATATGTAGGTAGGTTGGGGGGAATATACATGTATTTGATCGCTTCTGATTTATTTCTATAAGTCACACTACTTTGGGTCATCATTTAAAAAGCATTATATTCATTTGCCTTAAGATTGCCTTTTATTTTCTTAAATGTACTTAATACTTAGTATTAATGTAATGTACTTAATATTTAGAAAGATTTACTTATTTATTTTTGAGGTGCTGGAGATGGAACAGGGCCTTGTGTACCCCTGATCTGTATCTCCACCTAAAATGATGTACTTCAATACTTTAACTGAATTATATATTAGTTGCCTATAAATCTTTCAAAATTTTGTTATGAATTCACGGTGAAGTCATTAAATTATTATCATTTCATATCCTAATTCGGTTCGTTATCAGTGCTCCTTTAGGTTTCTTTTATAATGGTGTTTTTACACCATTCTATTCTTTCTGGTATTAGTCTTGCCCCCTGCCATGCTTTTTATCTCATAGCTTCTAATTATCTTTCAATTTGTCTCTATACAAAGTACGTGTATTCACACACCTTTGTGAAAATACAAAACTAAACAACATATGGGCAATATGTTCATTTGACTCTTGAATTATAAGGGATAAAGGCAGTGTATGATGAAATACATGTGTGTGATGACCAAATATCCTGTATGATTAGTTACCTGAAGGATATTTTTCAGTGTAAAAGAACAGACTCCCCTGTATGTTACTGTATAGAATTTATATATAACACAGGGGAAACCTTTGCAGATTGAGAATGCTCAGAATGAAAACTTGAATATAGCATGTCCATTGAAATTTATTGGTTTACTTATTCATTTTTTATTTATTTATTTATTTTTGGTATTCTGGGATTGAGTTCATAACTTCACACTTGCATGGCAGGTGCTGTGCTGCTGAATTATATTTCTGGTCCCCGTTTGGATTTGTTAAAGAGAGGGGGGGGAAGAGAGAGGGAGAGAGGGGAGGGAAAAGAGGGAGGGAGGGAGAGAGAGAGTGAGAGAGAAAGAAAGAAAAGAAAGAAAGAAAAACAGATTTAGAGAGACAGAGAGACAGGAACAGGGACAGGCAGAGACGTCAAAAGGAAGAGGCTCAGAATAATGAGGAGCAAATGCCAGAAGAAAAAATTCACAGAGGGTATTCTTTTTTATTTTCCTTGTCAGTACCGGGAATCAAACTCACAACCATGCACCTGCCAGGCAGGCGCTTAAGCCACTGAGCCAAGCTCCCAGTCCTACAAAGGGTATTCTTGATCTACAATATGAGTGTATAAAAACCAGTACTCCAGACAGATATGGAATAGACAGAAGAAGCACCTTCGTTTCCTATAAAATGCCTAAATTCAGTAGCTCCTGGTACATTTTCTCTTTCTAATTTTTGCCTTATTTCTTTTGCTCATGTTTCTATTGAGATATTCAATCTGTAGACGTTTCGACACTAAAATGATAGTACAACATATTTTTCAGGTATGTTTATTTTTTTGACGTTTATAGCTTTTCTTGACTTTAAAGGGAGTTGAAATGTTGCCAAAACAAACAAATAGGTTTTATACTCATAGTGTCTCAAGAATCATATGAACTCATGAGACCCATTTTGTTAATCCCTAAGGTTCATGTAATTCTGCTTGCTCTGTTTAGTGAGTGGGTTTTTTATGCTTCAGCAATGTTTCTTTAGACAGAGGGCAGATCATAGTCTTACCAAAATGGAAATAAAATCTGCTGTTGACAGTTTGTTTCGTATCCATCCCTCTCGAACAGTATGCATGGGTGTGAGAAGATCATGTTACTCACATGGTCCTAGAAGTCCTCATTGTGCTTCCCGTGCTATGTGTGTGTGTGTGTGTGTGCGTGTGTGTGTGTGTGCATGCATACACGTACAGGTAACTTAGGAGTGAGTGCAGGCTTCAGAGTAGGGGACCCAGAGTCAGCTTATCACAAAAGATGGCCATAATACAGAAGCCAGAACTGATGGCAATATAGAGAATTAGATAAGGATTGATGTCATTTCATGGGAGATTTTGGAATCAATTTATTAAAACAAAAACTACACCAGTTGGAAAGAGAGATTCCTTTTTTCCTGAAATTTAAGCAGTAAATATGCTGCATACTTTTTTGGGGTGCCAGAAATTGAAACCAAGAATTGGGTGAAGGAGTTGAACATCTGCTTTCTTCCAATCAACACTACCACAGAGCTATCCTTGCAACTTTTTTTTTTTCCTTTTTGAGGTGAGATCTCACTATGTTGCAGGAGCTGGGCTTTAACCCCTGGGATCAAGTCATCTTTCCACTTCCACCTTCAAAGTAGGAGTAGACGCCTTTGCACACAAGCCCGTCATCATTCTTCATCACGCTTGCTCCTTCTCACTCCTCTGGCCACACTGGTTCCCTTGTTACTGTTGAACTAATGATGGAAGTATCTTTTTCAGGGCCTTTAAATCTTTTGTTCATCCTGTGAGCTTCACATAGCCCCAGACGCTTTCCTGGCTCCTGACCTGTCTTTCCTGCTGTTTCCATGCAAATGTTGCTTTGTCCCTCATCTTCTGGTAATAACAAGCAAAAATAGCACCCCATCAACCCTCTCCATCTTATGTTTTCACCACATTTTCTATAACTGGACCTTCAATAGCCCTGTAACTGAACATGCAGTAAAGGTGTGGTCCCCAGGGTAGAGTTATTGGGAGGTGGTAAAGTGGCTAAGAGATGGGATTTAGAAGGAGGTCTTTCGGTCACTGGGGGCACATTCTTGCTGAATGTTTGGGATCCCCAGTCATCTCTTCACTTTCTTTTGCTTCCTGATTATGATGGGGAGTGGATTTGCTCTGCCATCCACTTTGACCATGATATATGGCTTTATTTTATACCCACTGTTTTGGGGTAGACCTACCATGATATTTTAGAAACTGATCCAACATTATCTTCTCTCTTTACAAACTGACTATTCCACGAATATGATACGGCGGTGGGAAGATGACTAACACAGCATTTAGAATCATCTGATAAAATACATGATTTTAAAAAAGTGTTTGCCTCCCTTGACCATCATTTTATTATAGAGATTCTTTTCTTCATTGTTCATTCATCTTCTACACAGTTTTTCAGACATGGACCATTTTCAATTCATATTTCTTGAATGCACATAATTTTTATCATTTAGTTTTGTGAATATGTACCTTTGTGAGTATGGAGACAGGGCATCTTAATTAGACATTGTACAGTAGAAGTAATATCCTAAAGGGGAAAAGATCCATAGAAAAGCATAGAAATTATTTTTCTGGCTCTAAAAGATCTGGGATGAAAGCTTAGCTCAGTAGTAGAGCACCTTACTAGAATGCGAGAGGCACTGAATTCTATCCACATCAATTCCAAAAAAGTTAACATTTATGACAAATGACTAATGCATTCTTGGGTCATGTTCTTTTTCTCTCCCCCTTTTTTTATTTTTGGAAGTTATATGCAGAGCATGGAACAAGGAAATGTTACACGGATTTCAGAATTTCTTCTTCGGGGATTTTCAGAGCAGCCAGAACGTCAACCTCTCATGTTTGGACTTTTCCTCTCCATGTACCTGACCACTGTGCTTGGGAACCTGCTCATCATCCTGGCCATCATCCCACCTACACACACCCATGTACTTCTTCCTCTGCAACCTGTCCTTTGTGGACATCTCTTTCACCTCCACCACTGTGCCCAAGATGCTAGTGAATATACAGACACACAGCAAGGTTATTACCTATGCAGAATGCATCACCCAGATGTACTTTTTGCTGCTTTTTTCAGGGTTGAATATCTTTCTGTTGACTGTGATGGCCTATGACCGATATGTGGCTATCTGTCACCCCCCTGCACTACACAGGTATCATGAACCATCTGTGGGTTACTGGTTCTAGCATGCTGGATAGTGGGTGTCCTGAATTCCTTCTTACATACCTTCATGGCATTGCGGCTGTCCTTCTGCAATCACTTGGAAATCCCACACTTTTTCTGTGAACTGAATCAGGTAGTCCACTCTGCCTCTTCTGACACCTTTCTTAATGATATGGTGATATATGTTACAGCTATGCTTCTGGCTATTGGTCCCCTTGCTGGCATCCTGTACTCATACTCTAAGATAGTTTCTGCCATACATGCAATTTCATCAACTCAGGGGAAGTATAAAGCATTTTCCACCTGTTCGTCTCAACTCTCAGTGGTCTCCCTATTTTATTGTACACTCCTGGGAGTGTACCTTAGTTCTTCTTTCACCCAGAACTCACACTCAACTGCAATAGCCTCACTGATGTACACAGTGGTCACTCCCATGCTGAACCCCTTCATCTACAGTTTGAGAAATAAAGACATCACGAGAGCTCTGAGAAGACTGCTTTGGACAGTAATCAGAAGAGGACCGATTGATCCACGTCGGTAGAAATGCTTCTCATTTCTTGGACCAAATTTTGGAGTCAAAATTTTGATTCTTTAATCAGATCATACAACAAAAAGTTCTTCCCTTCCTTTCCAATAATTTCCATTTCTTTGACATAGTTCTCTAAACAGTTTAACTAATTCACTGTAGTTAGTTTTCTCCTCTGTCTTGTGTGTTCCAATTTGCTTTCCTTGGTCATTTACTACTCTCCCCAACTTGTTCTCATTCTAGGATCAGAAGTGTTTGGAAATTCTCATTTCTACCATGGAACAAAGCAGACCTTCTATGAAAAAATGTTATAGAATGACATATCACGCTGAATTATTTTTTTTTCTGTGTTCTACTGAAAGTTTCTAGGATTTTACTATTTGTATAGGATAATTATACGTGGCAACTAAAGTCAGTCACAAATTTGAATAAATAGGTTGACGGCATATGGCCTTAGAGTCAGGAATTATCTTTAATATGATCAAGAAATTTTTGAAGTCGGTAAGTGTACTGTTTAGAAAACTATCTTGTTTCTATAATCTGGTTCTCCTCCTTGTCATGTGAAGAGTTGTCTATGTAAAGAGAATTTATTAATTTGGTTTGACAATTGGTATCTTGGTAGAAATAATTTCTTGTTTCATTGAGTTACCTTCTTGTTGGCAGTGTTGTTCATAATGTCTAGTTCTACATAGAAATATTATCCCACCCTCCAAATCAAAAGTCTCATTAGCATCATCCTATGATATATGCTTTTTTTCTCCTTTCCAGTACTAGTGATCAACTCAGTGTATTTGTATGCTAATAAATACCCTACCAGTGGACTAAATCTCCAGCCATGTACATCTCCTTTGCCCTCAGGAATTACTTCAGTCTCCATGACCTGTTTCTGGCTCAGGGTGAGTACGACTTCCTGCCCAGCCATGCGATTCAGAGTCACTAGCTTCCTCTGCTCACATCCATGTCCTTCCCACATGTCAGGTGTGTAGTCTCACTGCAGTCACTCTGCAAAGGTTATGTGAAATAAGCTGAATAGCAGAGTAATTATGAATGCTGTCATGAAATAGCCAAATGAATGTCCAGATTAAGTAGCATATTAATTTCTTTTTTATTTTTTTATTTTGAACAGAATAAAATGAAAACAAAATAAAACAGAATAGTCAATCAAAACAAAACAGTGAATGTCGTACAGGACTTCAAAAAAAAAGACAAAAGGACATTGATAATGGCTAATGCCTCTTGTTATCTTCAAAATAACTTCCCATACCAGCAGGTATAGTAAAATCAACAAAATAGTACAGAATAAAACCAATAAAAATAAAACAGCAGAAGCAATACAGAACTTCAAAACAATAGTAAAACAACAGTGGTTTCCAAAATGCCTCTTGTTATCTACTAAGCAGTTGCCTATATCATCAGGCATAATACAATCAAATAAATCAAAATCAAATAAAATCCTCAAAACAAAACTATAAAAGCAATACAGGGCTTCAAAACAAAATAATAGGAAATCAACAGTGGCTATCATAAAATATTATGTTATCTTTGAAATAGCTCTCCATGCCATCAAATATAATAAAATTAAACCAACTGAAACAAAGTAAAACAAAACAAAACATAACAATAAAAACTATAAGGGACTCAAATCACAATAATACATTAACATGACCACTGCCTTCACTTTTTAGACATTTCCTCTCCTTTCACTTTCACAATATGCATTGTGTATTTTGGCTTGCACTAACTCCTTTAGTTGTTTATACTAGGGAGCCAAAACGATGTTCATCCATGTGATTCTGAATCGTTTCATCCGTGAGCATGCTCTCAAGTTGTATCCATTTACCTAGAAGAGCCTCAAGGTTATATTTCTTTATAGCTGAGTAGCTTCCCATTGTATACAATGGCATGTCTTTCTTGTCCACTCTGCAGCTAATTGGCAAGCTATCCCCATTTCTTTCTGGTTCGCTGTCACATACAGTTTATTCTCTTTCCTTTGATTTTCAGTCTATGAACCCGCCTTTGAGTTAAATGTGTTTCTTATATAAAGCATATAAATGGATCCTGTCTCCTGATCTATTTTGACTGTGTTTCTTTTTATTGGTGAATTGAGGCCATCTACATTAATGGTTATGGCCAACATTCACTGCCTCATCTCTGCCATGCCATTTTCCTGCGCTTGGCTGCCTACTTTTCCTCTCCACTCAATTGTTTACTCTACTTGGTGATACCCCTCTTGCGCTGTTCCTGGAGCTGTGGTCTTTTTTATCTCTCTAGAATGTCCTTCAGTGTTCTTTGTAGGGTTAGTTTGGTAGTCATGAATTCCTTCAGTTGTTTTTTGTCATGGAAGTATCTTGTTTCTCTGTTAATTTTGAAAGATAGTTTTGCAGGGTACATAAATCTGGGTTGGAAATTGTTTTCTTTCAGGACTTGAAATACTTCACTCCACGCTCTTCTCGACTTGATGGTTTGTGCTGAGAAGTCTGCCATGATTCTGATGGGTTTTCCTTTATAGGTGTTCTGGTTTTTTTTTCTCTAACACCTTTTAATATTCTGTTGTTGTGTTGAATTTCTGGGATCTTATTACATGTCTATGTACAGATTTATCTTGGTTATGGCTAGCTAGAATTCTATATGCTTCAATTATCTGAAGGTCACTTCCTTTTCCCATGTTTGGAATGTTTTCTGATATTATTTCTGTAAATAGACTTCTAAAGTCATTTGTGTTGAACCTTGCATTTTCAGTAATGCCTTTTATTCCTAAGTTATATTCCTTTGGGTTGTCTTGCAGCCATTGAATTGTTACTTCCAGGTTCCTTGTTATTTTTAAGAGATCTTTCCTTTTGCGATTACAAGCTGCAAACCTGTCTTCGAGATTTGAAATTCTATCTTTAGTTTCTTTCAAGTGGTTTTGCCAGCTTTAAATGGAATTTTTAATTTCCTGTATATCTCTTTGAATCTGTTTCATGTATTCTAAATCTTTTTTGTATTGTTCACTCAAGGTTTCCCTAATTTTCCTATGCTCCTCCATTTTTTCATTTATGACTTCTTTAGAGATATTTAGCAATTATTTTATTATGTTTTTCATTTCTTTGCCTGAGTTAATATTTCTTTTTAATTTCTTTTATGGCCTCATGAAGTTGTTTCTTTACTTCAGTTGCCATTGCTTCAGAAACTTCAGGTGTGCAACTCCTGATGTCTTCGGTGCTTGCATCTCCTGGACTTGCTCTGCTTGGATTGGAGGCCAGAGACTGCCTTTTCTTTCTTTGTCTTGACGTATTCCTGGGTTTTTCTAGACAAGTGGGTACTGGGGTCCCAGTCACTTCCCGCATTGGCTACAATTTCTCTGCAGTGAGACTGCTTGGTTCTTCTAGAAAGTGCTGGCTATGGATATCTGATAGTGGCCATTGGGTGCCCTGGTGCAAGGCTGTCTGCTGCTCTTCCTGACCTTTTTTGGCTCCTTGTTGGCTGGTGGAGTAAGCACAGGGATGGGGCTGGCGGCTGCCTTTGATCCTGGGCTGGTCACCAGCGGGACCCTCAACTCTCACCCCTGGAATGTGCGTGGGCTCGACCACCAACTCCAGACCCAGCCAGCTACCCACAGGGAAACCCCACAATGGCCGCTAGGATGTGTGCAGGTGTGGGGCTCAGTCCAAGCAATGTCCATGGGTCTGCACCCAGCCAAGAGCTGCTGGAGGAAGCCGGGACCAGTTCTGGTTCTGGGCTCATCCAGCCCAATTCCAAAATGGCTCCCAGCCACTCGATCTCTCCTATTGGAGGACCAATTCCTCTGTACTCACCATCAGTCAGTGCAGTCTTCCAGGTCTGCCGCTCCCCTCCTCTGCCACTCCCCTGCAATGCTGCCTCTCTCTGCAGAGGACTCCAGGGTCGCCAGCCATCACATCACCTTGATCGTGTGTCCCAGGTTCCAACAGTTCCTCTCACACAGTGATTCTGGCTCCAGGTGAATGTGTTGCCAGCTACTGCCTTCGTCTTCATTTAAGTTTTTCTTTTTTACTCTTTCTGTGGGCTTCTCTTCTCACTTCAGATTCTTCCTGCGTCCAGGGGATCCACTTCCTTCCTTCTTGTCTTCCCCATGATGCTATGCTCCAGCA
>RJWM01043080.1:0-14015 GCA_004363535.1 Dasyprocta punctata
TTTTTTTTTTTTCGGTCCTGGGGATTGAACTCACAACCTTGTGCCTGCCAGGCAGGCTCTTATGCCACTGAGCTAAATCCCTGGCTCCCCAAGTGTTCACTTTTGAATGCTCTCTATTTGTCGTTTTGCGAGAAAATTCCCAAGCCAAACTAACTGGAAAGGAAGACTCTGCACCAAGGAGATGAGAAGGCAGAGTTTAATCTTCATACCAGCGGGACTGCTGGATCTTCACACCAGTGGACTATTGCAGGATAACTCCTCAAAGGCAACAGCACAGAATTCAGGAAGAGTTTAGTCTATATAGAATTTAGAAGTGGGAGGTATGAAGCCAGCGACAAAACTTTACATAATTGGTTACATGCGTTGAGTCATATATTGACAGGCAGGCCAGTCTTGAACAGATTTGTTGAAACAAAGGAATTGTTCATCATAATATAGAAACACTCCAGGAACAAGGGAAGGGGCCCTTACAGAATGAGCATAGTTAAAGGCATTACCATAATATAGGAGTATTCTGGGGAGGGGGCCTTGAATTAGCCCAGGTCGCCTTAAGATATGGATAATGACTGACTCAGTGCTCATCAGAGGTGCGCAGCTGGGCTTTAGACACCGTCAAGGTCAATTGAATTTAGCAGAAACAGCAGAACAAAAACTTAGTCAGTCTTCTAATTGATCATGAGATACCTATAAGTTTGCTATTTTATGAATGTGTTCTTACATTACAATTGTGCCCCAACAGTCCAGAGTGGCTGTCTGTCTCTCCTCTCTCTTCCCTCTTCTCCCCACCTTCAAATAAACCATCTTCTTTGCTATTAAACTGTTCTTTTAGTTAAAAAAAAAAAAAATCAACATCCTTGTTCTGCATTGACTCTGTGGTTTCAGGGGCGTGTTTCTGTGGGTAGTGATATTATAGAAAGCTGAGTTAGAAATATAGCAGGCAGTCAGGCAGGGCTGGGCCCTCCCTCGAGAGCCAGGGCAACAACTGAGAATGCATCGAAACTGAGGTGCATCTGAAAAAGATTAAAGTCACAATAGCCAGGTATATACTTCCCCAAGGGATAAATAGAAGCTTGAGATTATTGGTACCACACTTTTGAGATTTTCTGTTATTGCATGAGGGGTGGGTCATCCCCTCCCACCCACTAAGACTAAAATCACTAAATCTAAGACTAAGATTATTAAGACCCAGACTAGGACTATAGATTATGGATCAAGGTTAAGGATGTCACCAACATGCCACTGCAGTGGTTGGGTCAATGTTATCTAAATGACCATACTTGCAATCTTATTGGTTGGTCACTGTTTTGACCCACACTGTATCTACCTCATGATTTTGCTCTATAAAACTTCTTTTGAGAAGTGGGCTCATGGACAACCCATTTGGGACTCTTTCTGTCTCTCAGGAGCTATTCCTACTCCCCATTCCTTTTCCCCAATAATTTTTTCTCCTCTCTCTCTGTCTCTGTCTCTGTCTCTGTCTCTCTCTCTTTAGAGACAGGGCCTCACTCTCCAGTTCAGGCTGACCTTGAACTCACTTTGTAGCCCAGGCTGGCCTCCAACTCACAATGATCCTCTTGCCTCAGCCTCCAGAGTGCTGGGATTACAGATGCTCACCACCACGCCCAGCTAGTTTTCCTACTCTTAACCCCTGTTGTTCCTTAGAATTCATTCTTCAACTTCAGAGAACACAAACTCGGCATATCTGACATCTAGCATTTCCCCTATATCAGTGACAACTCCTTGGAATGCGTGCTGGGAACACCTGAAGGAATTTCTTTCTCTCCTAGATCAAGCTCCCGAGAAGCACAGTGAGACTGGGACTTTTGCCTGGGAGGTGCTTCACGGGTAGTGGTGAAGGCATTAAAGTAAGGTGATTTGTTTTCTGTACCTAATAAAGGTCAGTCATTAGCAGGATTTAGGGTGGCTAGTGTCTCCCCCTTTTCTTTCAGGTTCCTGATTGACCACAAACAATTCTGTAAGAAGAGGGCAACTACAGCTGTTATCAGCAATTACTGACAACATTCAGTTTCAAAACGTTTTTCCATAAGGAGCTAACCAAATAAAAGACATTGGAAAAACAAGTTCTTCTGGTTTCTGACCCTTAGAATATATAACCAGGTCAATGGGACAGATTAGAGGGACAAATTTACTTCAAAATGTAACAAGTGGGCAGGATGTGGCTTGGTAGTCAGGTGCTTGCTTGGTATGTACAAGATCCTTGGTTCAGCTCACTGGAACTACAGCAAAATGAGATGAAAAAATTCTTTTTTAGATCATAATGTATGATCAAGCATTATTTCAAACCAAAGGTTTTGGGGATTTTCTTTGTTGTTTTTACACTTTTATACCTTCGACTCCAACAGAAAAGGACTACCTTTTCTGAAACATGGGTAATACAGGTCTTAAATCTTAATCTTCTTGGATCAAATTGGTATAGCTCGGGCTGTACCCGTCCCTGAACCTAACACTTTGACTAGGCAGACAGCGAGGGTGATTTACACATCCAAGCCCAGAGCTGGAATTTGGGTCAGTTCCAAACCAACGCCTTGCGCTGGAAGGAGGCTCCCTCAGGGGAAAAGAAGGGCTGATATTAAAAAAATAAAAAAAATGCTAAGCAGGAGGCAAAACCAACAGATGCCTGCTATAACTGATTAGTCAATTAAGATGTTTCGACTTCTCTTATGCCAATTAAAAAGACCAACTTTAGCTAGGCCAAGGGGCGGGGTATAGGGAAGGAAAGTGGGCACTTACTTATTGTTTTTTGTTAACTTTTACTTTTTCAAAAATTTTTATTTACTTATTCTTTACACTGAGACAAATTCAGATTATTTAAATCCAGATTATTTAAATTTTGTATGTTAAAAAAGTCAAAATCACAAAAATACTGGAAGTATGACTGAAATATTTTAAAAGGGGGGAGTAGAGAGAGCATCTTTTAAGAGAGACCCAAAACACAGAATCCATAAGAGATAATATTGATAAAATTTGACCAGGTAAAACCTTAAGTTTTTGTTCACAGAAAATACCATCCCAAATTTTTTATTTTTTATTTTTTGTATTTTTGAGACAGTCTCACTATGTAGTTCAGGTTGGCCTTGAGCTCACTTTGTAACCCAGGCTGGTCTTGAACTCGCAATGATCCTCCTGCCTCAGCCTCATGAGTGCTGGGCCAAAATATAATAGACAGCTAAATCAGGTAGAAATGTTATAGGCAGTCAGACAGGACTGGGCCTGAAACGGAGTCAGTGCAGAGGATGAGAAGGTATTACAGTTGTGACTAGAGGTGCATCTGAAGAAGATGAAAACCATAATAGCTATATATGTACCTCCCTAAGGGATAAACTGGAGATTATTGGTACCACCTTTTTGAGATTTCTGGTATAAATAAACCACTATCTCATTAGGAGTGGGGCATCCTCTCCTACCCACTAAGACTCAGAATTACTAAGACTAAGACAAAAGACAAGACTAAGACTTATAGCTTATTGACCAAATACATGTTATCCATGCACACTTGCTATATGACCTGCTTCCCCATTGGATTAATATTACCTAAATGACTATACTTGTAATTTTGCTGATTAATCATAGTTTTGACCCACGCTGTACCCTCATGATTTTGCTCTATAAAACTTCCTTAGGGGAAAAAAAAATTCCTTTGAGAAGTGGGCTCATGGACAACCCATTTGGGACTTCTCCTATCTCTCAGGAGCTATGCCTATTCTCAATTCCTGTTCCCCAGTAAATTTTCCTACTCAACCTCTGTTGTTCATTAGGATTCATTCTTTGACTTCAAGGAACATGAACTCGGTGCGTCGGCCATGTAGCAGGTTGGGAGACACATTTATTTCCCCTATATTATTTGGAGAGCCTATATCAAGATGAGACAAGGAAGACCTGCAGTGAAGATACAATAGTGAAGAAAGTCCATTCAAAGGGCCAGGAGTTTGGCTCAGTGGCTTAAGCGCCTGTCTGGCAGGTGCAAGGTTGTGAGTTCGATCCCTGATGCCGCGAAAACAAACAAACAAAAATTCATTCAAGCAATATAAAAACAATCACATACCCATCAACTGTACAGAATACAAGAAGAAATAAAAACGTATTAGAATGAGGCTTTATTTTTATTTATTTATTTATTTATTTATTTTTTTTGTGGTACCAGGGATTGAACTCACAGCCTCACACCTGCCAGACAGGTGCTTAAGCCACTGAGCCAAACTCCCAGCTAGCAGGAGGCTTTAACTCACTTCCCTCGGCCTGAGACAAGCCAACAAGATAGTGACCGGTAAGCCCTTCCATCTAATTATTAGCGAGGAAGTTCTGGCAGATAAAATTTCAACCCTGTACAGTAAAAATAAAAAGCACATTCCTTCCACTTCCACTGCTCATGAAACATTCTTGAAACCTAACTAAGTACCAGGCCACCAGGAACTATTCTCAGATCACTGTGCAATAGAACCAGAAAATAATCGCAAAATAAAGAAGTAAAAAGAAAATAAACACAAAATAAAGAAATAAAAAGAGGGCCAGGGATGTAGCTCAGTGGTACAAGTGCCTGCCTGCTAAGTGCAGGGTCTTGAGGTTGATTTCTGGTACCCCCCACCCCCCCAAAAATAAATAAAAATAAGGAAAATAAAGAGACCCTTTCAACTTCAGAAAATAAAAGAAATGTTAAAACATTTCCTGGATTTAAGGAAAAATAAAAAGTTGTGGTCTATCTAGGAACAATAATAACAAAAGCAACATGTCAGAACCCGTGGAATAAAACTTACTGTTCAGAAGAAATTCCATGTGTTTATTTATACTGATAAGGATAAAAATTAATTAGCCACCTGACTGTAAAATTAAAAAAGAAGAACAAAATAAACCAAAGGAAAACCTAAACAAATAATGTTAGAAAACAAAAGAACAGTAGAAATAAAAAGAAATCAAGACGTGGTCTGGGAATATAGCTCAGTGATACAGCACTTACTGAGTGTGTACTAGGCCAGTGTTCAATCTCCAGTATAGCAAAATAAAAATGAAAAAAGAAAGAAATGTGCCCCCATCCTCAAGATGTCCACACTCTAATACCCATGGCCAACAGAATTTTGCAGTTGTAGTAAAATCCAGTGCCTTAAAATGGTAAGATTATCCTGGATTACCCAGGTGGCCTCAATCCCAGAATTGGTAAATTCAAGGAACATTTATTTCCCAGCAGAGGTCAGACAGATGTGACAAGGGGTGATGGGTCAGAGGCGTGCCGTGAGAATTCCCCTGGCTGCTGTTGGCTTGAAGATGGACACAGAGGGCCATCTGCCAACCCAAAATCGCAAGGAAAGCCGTGCTGTCCTAGAGCTCCAGAAGGAGCAGAGCCCACCCACAGCAGTTCCAAGGCCGATGCTGACCCACTGAAGGCGAGACGGTGCGCGTGCATCACCTAAGCCACCAAGTCTGTGGTAATGTGTTACAGCAAGACCAGAAAATTAACACAAGGAGCAAGTTCAGCTTTCAAAATAATGAGTGACATGAATGAAAAATAAAGCTCGATTTGAAGAAATGAAAAAAAACCATAAGACTAATTTACTAACTCCATACAGTACTGGGGATCAAACTCTCAACCTTGTGCCTGCCAGGTAGGTGCTTAAGCCACTGAACCAAACTCCCAGCTCTAGCTTTTTGAGGCAGGGTCACACTATGTAGCTCAGACCAGCCTTACACTCGCGTTGTAGCCCAAGCCGGCCTCAAACTCACAATGCTCCTCCTAGCTCAGCCTCCCGAGTGCTGGGATTAAAGGCGTGTGCCACCGTGTCCGGCTGCAAATGACTTTAAAAACCTGAATGAAATGGGTCTCTAAAAAAATAGTTTCCCCAAATCAAGAGAGGTAAAAAATAAAAATAGATCAATTTCCATGAAAGAAGTGGAGGGATTTATCATACAGCTAATCCCTTGCTAATCCTTGCAAAAATTTTTATAATGAGAATTTTTTATTAAATTATTACTTTATTTATAAATTATAAATTATCAATTTTTTCAATAAAAATTGAAACTCACAAAGATTATACACAAAAAATTATAAGTTACATGATTTACAAACACTGTATGAATGCAAAATTAATAAATAAAATATTAACAAATAGATCCCAGTCGCATTATAAAAATAATAATAATAATAAATAATGACTATGTTGTAGACAGTTTGCAAGAAAAACAATTTAATACAGGACACATAATTTATAGTATTTTATAATAGTCAACCAAAGAATCAAACACAAAAAATGCAGGAAATCTGTCCACACACTAAAGACCCAAAGAATCCAGCTGAGGGCTTGGATCCCATGGCAATGTCCTGCATGAGTCCAGCTGAAGACCTATAGCCCATGACAATGACTCATACAAGTCCGTCTCATGGATCTGTGCTGGGTCAATGGTGGAAGCTAGAAAGTCTGTGCCAGCAGGATAAAGGATCTGTGCCAGTAGACGGAGGGTTCTTGCACTGGAGCCAGGAAGCAACACTCAAAGTAAGGACCAGGGCTCCCCTGAAAAGCACCACAGCCATCCTCAGTGACAATGAGGTCCCAAGCTCCCTCAATGATGAGAACAGCAGAGCTCATATCAGGAAGCCAGCGTGACAAGCTTCTTCTGGAGACTGAACAGCACACATCTTTCCCTTCAAAGCCAGGAAGCGATGCTTAATATAAGGATCAGAGCTCCCCCAATGTGAACTGTCGCCATTCTCAGTGACAAGGTCCCAAGCTCATCTTAGGATAACAGCCGAGTTCATATCAGGAAGGAAGTTCAATGAGCTCCTCCAGGAGAATCAGCGGCTACAGGAAAACCAACAGCACCATGGTGAACCAACAACATTAAACTCTTCCTCTCCAGGTCTCCTTTTTATGTTGGCCACAATCCTCAGGTGGGCCCTCCACACTCAGCACCACGCTGATTTAGTTCAGCTGGTGTTAGGTTGACCACCTCTTGTCAATCCACCACAGGCTTTACGAAGTTGACTTCACAAATGCATGGATGGTTCAACCCTAACAAATCTATCTGCATAATTTATTAGTAACAAATTTAAGAGGAAAAATAATATGATCATTTCCATAGACAATAAGAAGGCATTTGACAAAATTAGAAGAATATGCTTTTAAATCACTAATAAATGTAGAAGAAATTTTAAAAAGGACCATCGGCAAACATTGTAATATAATTGACTCAAAATAAGAATCATCAATGGAAGCCAAAATTAGCAGGTGAAAAGTTTGAGGACTGACATACATTTTCAGAACCTTTTCATTAACAGAACATTTTCAATAACTCCTATAGATACTTACCAATTACAATGGAATCAACAGTAATTTTATAGCAGCAAAGCCCAGTTAACACCAGCAAGCGATCAAAGTTAACATCACTGGTTGCCTCAGTTTGGGCTGCTGCAACAAAATACAGAGACCGCTGACTCATAAACAACAGAAATTGATTTACAGTTCTGGAGGCTGAAAGTCCAAGGGCAGGGTGCCTCTATGGTTAGGTTCTAGAAGGACCGTCTCCTAGGTTGTAGACATTTCCCAGTATCCTCACATAGCAGAAAAAGGGCAAAAGAACCCCAGAGGGCTCATTCTAAGGGTACCAATTCACGAGGTCACCTAAACATTGTCCAAAGGCTCCTCTGCCTAAACCGTCACCTTGGTGGTCAGGATTTCAGCATGAGTTTGGGGCGATATAGACATTCAGTCCATTTTAGTCTACAAATTAACATCTTGTACCTCTGAGAAAAATACAGCGTCACTTCTGCAGTGCTCCTGCCAAAAATCATAATTTTATTCTAATCCTGGGGAAACATCAGACAGACTTAAATTGAGGGATTTCCCATAAAAACTAGTCTCAATTCTTTCAATATGTCAATGTCATGAAACACAAAGAAAAAGCTAAGGATTGGTTCCAGATCAAAAACAACTAAAGAAATGAATTAACCAAAAGCAAACATGATTCAGAATGCACTATAACATGCGTGGGACAATTCCTAAATCAGAATTAAGGTCTGTGAATTAGATATTCTATTAATGTGTATGGTAAATAAAGTGCAATATAAACAATTGGGAAATCTAGATAAAAGTCTGTGGGAATTCTTGTAAACTGTTGTAAGAACAAAATTATGAGAAAAAATATCAGCACACAATTTAAAATGTAATTTCGGTTGTTTTGTTCTGTTGTTTTTCAGTACAAGCGATTGATCCCAGGGCTCAGCACATACTAGGCAAAAACTCTACCACTGAGATACACTCAGCCTTATTTACTTGTTTGTTTGTTTGTTTTTGAGACAGGTCTCCCTAAATTCCCCAGGCTGTGTTTAAACAGTTGATCTTCCTGCCTCAGCCTCCTCAGTAGCAGGGATCGCAGGCATGCACCACAATGCAGATCAGCACACAATTTTTTAAAACCACTGGCTGTGATGAGAGAAGAGAGCGATAAGTCAGCCAAAAATTTTGTTTTTGCTTCCTTCATGGCAGAAACTTCAGTCTACATTAATATGAATGGAAAGATGCCAGGAGAGGAGAGGAGGGTGGAGAACAGGGGGAGGAAAGAGAGCACAAAAGAGAAACAAAAAACTGTGGAAATGGTGAGCATATAAAAAGCATATGTCCAATGCAGAAAAAGTGGGAGCCATAACACAGATCACCATCAGATCAGGACGTTCCATGAAGGTTCATTAACAGAGCGTCTGGGGAGAGGGCAGGGCAAAGAGGGCAACCAGGACTACAAAAGCACAGAAGACTCCTTGGAGGGTTTGCTCACTTTTTTTTTTTTTTTTTTGGTACCAGGGATCGAACTCACAACCTCACTCCTGCCAAGCAGGCGCTTACACCACTGAGCTAAATCACCGGCCCCTGATACACACTCATTTTAAGAAATGAGTGTTTTGTACCAGATGGGAGCTCACATCCTTCAGCCTCTGAGTTGTGCGGGCTCTGTTATCACACGGTGCTTGGCCCCTCAGAGAGGCCAGCAGTGGCCTCGCTCAGACCCTGCCCACACCACCCATGGGCAGGTGGAGTAACTCCCCAGCCTCCGTGGTGTGGCTCCCTGGTCTGCACACTTGCAGATGTACTAAGCTAGGCATCTGGAGTCTCAGATGATAACCAGGCTCTCATAAAACTCTGGTTACATTACGATTCACTTGCATCCATCCATTCAAATCTCCACTTTGCCCTACGAAGTACTTAACGCAACTCACGTTTTATAAATGAGAGAAAAGCTAGAGTTGGAGTGCTCAGTGCGAGTCGGAGCCGGGCCATCCCTTGTGTCCCGGCTGTCATTGCCTGCAGGTCAGAGACCTGTCCAAGACCTGGGTCCCCTGGTCCAGGTGACCAACAACCTCGTCCACTTCTCCTCCCCTCAGGCCTCTCATCCTTTCCTCCCGGCTCTCAAGGAGGCAGCTTTCTAACGTTAACCACAATGGCTGGAAAGGTAGTGAGCTCTCTGTGGCTGGGAGTGTTTAAGAAGACACTGGGTGACCACTGGGCAAAGATGTGGTAGAAGAGATTCCTGTTTCACAAACTATAAAGATCCTCCAAGGTCCCTTCCCAGTTGGGAGAGCAGAGGACTCTGCCTAGGGAGACAGCATGGTCGGAAACTGTCTGGGCTGAGAGTCAAATCTGGAGAAGAAAATAAAGAAAGGAGAAGAAAAAAAGAAATCGGAAAGTGATTGTGAAGACCAAAGCAGATCCTGCTCTTCCAAGAAAGAGACTGGAGTCCCAGCGGGGACGGGGAGACAAACTGGGTGGATGCCTGGAGAGGAAGTTAGGGAAAATGTCAGTGTGTCGCAAATAGCCATGCCTAGGAAACGTGTCAACAAACGCCCCGCCAAACTTCACGGATGCAACTCAGGTAACACAGCCAGCAAGCTGGAGGGGAGCCGTCTCCCGGGGGAGAAGCACTTGAACTGAGTTAAAAATATATTAAATTTGCAATCCATCAAAAATGCTAAAGGCCCAGAGAATATCTTTGGACTTTATCTTTGAACGCCTTCCATTTCTCAGAAAGTTGGTGCTGGGGGAATCTTTTTAAAACATTTTCTGGATCAACAGGGGGTGCAGGGAAGGTCTGGGCTGGAGGTGAGAAGGCTGCTGTCACCTTTTGTCAGGGTGGCATCATGAGGGGATTCTGGGGACTGCTGCTCAGCTGAAAGTGGAAACCAAGTCCGAATGCATCTTTCCAGTCTGGCAAGGCTGGAGTAATAAACCGTTTCAGGTGAGAAACAGATTTCTTTTTACGGTATCCTACAAAACGGCCTTTTTTTCATTTCTTGAAATGCTTTAGACATCTCATTCAACTCCTTTCTTCAATCATGGGTAGAAAGACTTTAATAAATTTGAAAAAAAAAACATTTCTTACACATGTAAAACATTCAGAAAAGTTACAGAGGTACCAAAAGAAGGAAATAAATATTTCTAGTTTCTCCACTGTCCAGAAATAAGTATGTTGGTATGCTTACTACATTGTAACTTTTTTTTTTTTTTTGTAGTTTCAGTTTTTTGAATGGTTTAAGACCAAAGCCATATTAAAAAGGTATTTGAGAAGCTCTTCCCCTCCCCATCTATCACTTCTGGCCATTCCCACCTGCTCGGGTGAACTCTTTTTGGTGGTTTGTGTATCTTTCTAATATTTCCAGATGCACATACAAGCACAAGCTCAATTTTCATGGTATATTTTTCCTAACACAAAATGTTGCCGGGCATGGTGGCGCACATCTTTAATCCCAGCACTCAGGAGGCTGAGGCAGGAGGATGGTTGTAAGTTTGAGACCCACCTGGGCTACAAAGTGAGTTCAAGCCCAGCCTGAACTGCATAATGAGACCCTGTCTCAAGAAATAGGGCCGGGGCTTTGGCTCAGTGGCGTAAGTGCCTGCCTGGCAGGAGCGAGGTTGTGAGGTCGATCCCTGATGCAAAAAAAAAAAAAAAAGGTAACACACTACACACATTTGGCCCCTTGCACTCGACAATATATCCTTTTACAGATTTTTGTATGCTTATGCAAAAATTTTAGATTTTATTGAAATGGGATCAGACTTCAGACATTTTTTATTTTTTAGCCAGGCGTGGTGGCGCATGCCTGTAATCCCAGCACTCAGGAGGCTGAGGCTGGAGGATTGCCTCAAGTTTGAGGCCAGTCTGGGTTACACAGTGAGTCCAAGACAAGCCTGAACTACATAGTGAGACTATCTCAAAAAATGTTTTCTTTTTAATTTTTTAACTGAAGGATTTTTTAAATGGGCATCTTTGCATATTTCTACAGTATCATCTTCAAAGGTTGTAAAGTCAGGAACATGTCCTGGAATATACGACATCTGTTCTTTTGTGCCTCTCCCAGGACAACCTCTGGGATAGGAAGGAGAATGTCCTGGCTCCCAGGGCTAATAGCCCAGCTGAGCCAGTAACCAGTTCTGTGAACTTGGACTCTCGGCCTCGGTTCCTCGTACCCATAGCCAGCCTTGCCTCCCAGGACTGGGTGGAGAATTACGTGAGACAATGATTTGGAAAAGATGATTCAATGTCAGGCCACAAAAGTACTAAAATATCAATGTGGCTATAGCGTGCACACACACACACACACACGCCCCACTTGCATTTTAATAAGGAAGTTTTTTTGGTTATTCTTGGTTTTTCAGTAAACATTTTTCTCAAAATTGTAATTTTCTAAAAACATTTTTCTTTTTACATATTTAATGTAAAGTTTGGTGTGATGACACATGCCTGTAGTCCCAGCACTTGGGAGGTTGAGGAAGGAGGATCATTGTGAGTTCAAGACCAGCCTGGGTTACAAAGTGAGCTCAAAGACCAGCCTAAACTGCATAGCAAGACCCTGTCTCAAAAAAGACACACACACAAAAAAAATCACAATGCATATTTAACGTAGACCTGTATTATAGAGAAATTGGGAAAAGTAAATAAAAAGGAGAAAATCAAAATAACCCATAATTTCTTTGCATAATTCCAGATACTTCAAGTGTATGTAGATATATACTGACGTGCACACACACATGTATATATAAAATTTACAAAGCTGGTCAGTGTACATATTGTCTTTGTAATTTTCTATTTCACTCAATAACATAAATATGCTTTTAGGCTGGGCATGGTGGTGCATACAGAGTTCAAGTCCAGCCTGAACTGCATAGCAAGCCCCTGTCTCTGAAAAAAAGAAAAACATCTTAATTTATTAACTTAACTTTTATCATTATAAATAGCTACATAAATTGTTGTTATATTAGTGAAAATACCATACTTCTACTCAATCTGTTTTATTGGAAATTTAACTTCTTCTGGGATTTCTTACTGTTTATAGAATATATTGCTGGATATATTCATAGTCAAATATTCACATACCTTGACAAAGTGAATTTATTTTTTAGGGGGTACCGGGACTCGAATTCAGGACCTTGCACTTGCTAGGCAGGCAGACAACGTGAATTTAGAGTGACTATACATTTTAAAAATTCAGTCAACACCCCTTATGTACTCACTATTTGCCATGAACTGTCCAGGTTTTAGTTTGCACATCGAAACAGTTAATCTAGGAAAGGGCACTGAAATAATCACAATCACGTTTTGGGCTTGCGGATGGCCCCCAGGGTTCCTGTGTGTCTGGAATGACCTTCCATGACCCTAAACCTGCCCCATGTAGTGCCCCTCTACTCCCCAGCCTGAAACAATCCTTTGGCTACAAGATAAAGGTTATTATTGTCCAGATCCAGTGCAAATAGCCTCTCCTCCACAAAGCCTTCCTTGATGCCCAAAAGAAGAATAAGGCTCCTGGAGAATTCCATGTCCCCAGAGATGGCCACATCCAATTGTAATTACCTCTATGTCCTCCTACCTTATCTCGTCCTCTGCACTATAGGTTGAGACTTTGTCTTATTTATTTTCTCAAGCTATGCTTAACAACATGACTAGAACAGAGGATGTTCTCACTGAATACTTATTGACTGAGTTGCTAGCATCATATTTTTAGTGAAATAACAAATATAACTAAAGTTACATTACGGACGAAGAGGGGCTATTAGCAAAGGCTCATGGTCAGCAGTTAGGCTCAGCTGTCCTGGCCCATGAGCTGGGTTTTTTCTTGTCTTGATTTTGTCACTCTCCCTACCTCTGTCTTAGTCCAGACTATTGAAGACCTAAACTCCACACTTAGACTCACTTGGGCAGCCAATGGGCATTAGGGATTCACCCAGAATGGTCTGGGGCTGAGTGCTTTTATCACTGGTGAGACTCCTGTTTCAAAGAAAAGTTGATACTGTCATGAATACCAAATTAAGCCTAAAAATAATATTTATTTCAACTGAAAAAGTGAATCACAACAACTTACAAATTTTTAAAGCTAACCAGTACCACAGAACTCTGCCAATATTGGTCCAGTAATTTTTAGTTTTCAGGTTTTTTTGTTTTGTTTTGTTTTGGCTTTTTTTGGGTACTGGGGGTTGGACTCACAACCTTGCACCTGCCAGGCAGGCACTTAAACCACTGAGCTAAATCCTCGGCCCTATTTTTTGAGACACGTTCTCATTATGCAGTTCAGGCTGGCCTTGAACTCACTTTGGAGCCCAGGCCAATGTTGAACTCACAACGATCCTCCTGCCTCAGCCTCCCGAGTGCTGGGATTAAAGGCATACGCCACCACACTTGGCTCTAAGGATAATTTAAATACATTTCAAAATGTCTACAGTCACTGGGGATTTAGCTCAGTGGCCTAAACACCTGCCTGGCAAACACAAGGTTGTGAGTTTGATCCCCGGTACAAAAAAAAAAAAAAAACCACACACACACACAATGTCTACAGCCTACAGCTGAAAATACACATGATGAACTGGTAGTGTCTTCTAGTCCCAGAAAGTAAGGAGGTGCTAAAAAAATAAATGAATAAAATTTTTTAAAAAGATGGTTATATTCAATAGACACTGGAGCTAACTGAAAGAGCTTCAGTCAACCAATGCTGGAATAATGTAAGCAACAAAATAAAGATTATAACCCAAAGT
>RJWM01043081.1:0-13995 GCA_004363535.1 Dasyprocta punctata
CCTGGTTTTTTTGAGGCAGGGTCGCACTGTGTAGCTCAGGCCAGCCTTGCACTCGCGTTGTAGCCCAAGCCGGCCTCCAACTCACAATGCTCCTCCTACCTCAGCCTCCCGAGTGCTGGGATTAAAGGCGTGCGCCACCACGCCCAGCTTATCTGCAATGTTTTGTGTCATTAATGAAACTGAGAATTTTTTCCAGAAAACTGGGTATGAGGCCAAATACACTGCAGCCTTCCCATGTAAATAAATGGAGGTGGGTGGACTCTGGGACTGAGACAAGTGTTGCTATTTAGCCATGCCAAAAGGCATTGCTGAAAAAAGACATTAACTAGTCTTCAGACTAGCAGCAAAGATTCCACTAAAATCAACCCATTAGCCTTATCATAAAAGACAAACAAAATAAAAAAGCATGAGAAGGCAAGGCAATAGAATGCCTTCCCTAATCCCCAATTACCCCAAAGTTGATGTGCTTGGCATCCAGAGGGAGGAAACCAAAGGTACACACCTGAATTATTCAAAGGGACAATAGAAGAGATAAAAACAAAAAAGTGCTCAATGAGCACCAAGAAGACATTTGAAGAGACAATGGGCTTAATAAGTGAAACAATCAGTGAGTGCACAGAAGACACTAATAAAAAGTTAGCTGAGCTAAAGAAAATGATACAATGTCTACTGTAGAATACAGAGTTCATTTTAAAAAGTGCCAAAAGGAAGTTCAGCATTCTATATATTTTATCTAAAGTATGAATAGTGAATTTGACCAATGTGAATTGCAAGGGTCAAGACTACAGGAGAGGGCAGGTGTCAGTTATTAATTAATGAGATATACTTTAAAGACAATAAGAAAACAATATTTTTTATTTTTTAATTTTTTTATTAATAATAATAACAATGATCAGAGTAAAGCAAAACAGAGAGAACCACATTGGGCCTCGAAGACAAGAAAGAAGAGAATCCCCCATACTTGGTACATTGCCTGCTGTCACCTTCCAAAGAGATGCTCAGGTTGCTGACCAGAAGCCTGCAAAATCTACAAAACAATACTAGCAAATAGTTGCTTGATGTTCCTTGGTTGCTATCAATTTAGCCAGACCTCTGAAACAGCAGGTTGCTAATGGGTGGGGGAGTGTTTGTCCCTGATTCCAAGCCCGTGTGCCGGTGCTGCTCGGGCCCAGCGAATTGGGCCCCGCAAGGGGCCATTCTTGTTCTCCTCTGGGGTCCCAAGGTCAGGACCCCAGAAGGCAGTTCAGTTGCATCCTGGTTGGTGCCTGAGCTGCTCGGGCCCAGGGGCCCAGGCTATTTTTTTTTTTTTTGTGGCACCAGGGATTGAACTCACAACTGGCACCTGCCAGGGCAGGCACTTAAGCCACTGAGCCAAACTCCCAGCCCTAAGAAAACAATAAAAAATGAATCCAATGGGTGCTAAATGGTATAAAGAAGATGAATCTAAAATTAATGACAATCAGTGCAAAATCAGAAGACAGTACAAAGGGAATAAAAAATCTGTTTGTTGTAATAATAGCAAAAAACTTTCCAAATATGGGAAAGGAATTTAACATATGAATAACTGAATACAAAACTCCAAGCAGCCACAGCCAGAAAAGAGTAGATCTAAAAAGAAATCCTAAAGTATATTGCACACAAGATACTCATTTAACTCAGAACAAAATTCCTAGACTGAAAATCAGGAAATGAAAAAAAATCCATAAATGGGAACACCCAAAATGATAGGGGTAGCTCTCTTACTTTCACACAAAGTTGGCAACACACCAAAAATAATCAAAGGAATAAAATGTTGTTAAGGAAACAATTCAACAAGAAATACAATGGATAACATATATGCACCAAACAATTATAAAATTCATAAAACAAGTGGTACTGTACATATAAGAATAGATGAACATAAAGACAATGACAATGAAGCACCTCCATACTCAACTGTCACAAATGGACAGAGAGATAAATTTGGCAAATTTCAACAGATTAAATTAAATAATACATTCTTGAATAATTAATAAGTCATAATTAATAAGAAATCAAGAAAAAAATAAATTTCCTAGAATTAAATAATGTCAGTACAATATACCAAAACTTATAGGGCACAATAAAAGCATTCCTAATAGAGAAATTTATAGCTTTGAATGCCTACCTAGAAAAACAAAGTTAGCCTAAATAAATAAACTACTGATACAGCTCAAGGTTCCCAAACAGCAAGAACAAACCACATGAAAATTTAGTACAAGAAAAGAAATTAAAAAGATTAGAGCAGAAATCAACACAATGACTAAAAAAAAGAATCAATGAATTGAAGAGCCTATGCTTTAAAAGTGTAAACAAAATAGCCAGACATGATGTCACATGCCTATAAAATGAGCACTCTAGAAACTGAGATTGTCTGATCACTGTGAGTTTGAAGTCAGCCTGGATTATATAGTGAGTTCAAAGCCAGCATGCACTACATAGAGGGACCCTATCTCAAAAGCAAAGCATAAACAAAAGACAGATGCTTAGTTGATATAAACAAAAATGGAAAGAAAAGACCCAAATCAATGTAATTAGAAATGAAAAAGTAAAATTGCAAAGGCACTGCCAGAATCCAGAAAAATACTAGCAAAAATTTTGCAAACTCATAAGCCAATAAATTGGAGAATTTGAGATGAGTAGATTCCTAGATAAATACGAATTACTGAAACTGAACACAAAGTTACAATAGCATTCAACACTCCAATAATCAGCAATGAAATTGAAGCAGAAAATTTAAAAATCTAATCAGAAAAACCTAAAACATTTAAGATTCATTGCTAAATTCTACAAGAACTTTGGGGAAGATGTAATGCAAATATTCCTCCAAATCTGTAAGAAAATTGAAAAGGAGGGAGCACTCCCAAAGTCATTTCTTGAAGCTTACCTTTCACTGATTCTAAACCCATATAAGGATTCATTAAAAAAAATTACAGGCCAATCTCTTTTATGGACATATATGCAAAAATTTCAGCAAGATACTGGCAAATGAAATGCAACAAATCATCCAAAAGTTTATACAACCTGACCAAGTGGGTTTTATTCCAAAGGTGCAAGGATGGGTGAATATATACAGATAAATAAATGTAGTATGTCTCTAAAAAAATTTCAATCATCAAAAAGTCAAATAACAACATTTCATATAGCTGTGGGAAAAAAATAAGCTTTCAAATTTGATGGTGAGAAGATAGACTGACACAAAAACTTTGGAAAATAGTATGGAAATATCTCAAAAAAATAAAACTAGAAATTTTTTTAAAGAGAATAAAAAAATCAAACAAACAGGACAAATCAGATCAGAAAAAAACAACACAAACAACACAGAGTTTCAAAACAAGACAAGAGGAAAACAACAGTGACAACCATAATGTCTCTTTTTTTCTTTGAAATAGTGGCCCATATCTTCACACACAATGAATTCAAACAAAACAAATAGTATAAGACCAATCAAAACAGAAGAATGAAAGCATTACAAGCCTTCAAAACCAGACAAAAGGAAAACCAACAATGGCTTCAATAAGGTCTCTTGTTCTCTTCAAAATAGCTGTTCATGCCTTCACACATAATGAAATCAAGTACAAAACAGACTAAAATCAATCAAAACAAAGAATAAAAGCATTATTGGACTTCAAAACAAGATGATAGGAAATCAGCAATGGCTACCATAGTGTCTTGTTTTCTTCAAAGTAACTGTTCATACCATCACATGTAATAAAATCAATTCTTGTAAACTCCTTGGGAAAAGTTCTAGACACGTATAAGCCTATGCATGTACATCTATCCTTCCTGTATTAGAGGGAATAACAAAATAAAGCAAAACAAAATACAAGAAAAACAGGAAACAAAAAAGATAAATAACAATAACAAAGAGCCCAAAACAATAACAACATAGGCTTTCAAAACAAGGTGGCAGAAAGATAATTAAGGTTGTTATTTTGCATAGTTATCTTCAAAAGAATTACTCAGATTACCAGATACAGACACGCAAAATTGATCTAACCCTATGAATGTTAACTATTTTGTTCCAAGAACTAATAGAATTACTAATACAATTCTCTTAGCTATCTTAAATATATATGTACAAATTTATATCTTTTTACTTTTCCCTTCCTTCTTTCCTCCTTTTCCCTGAGTTATTTTACCCTCTTTGAGCAGTTTCTTACCCTTTCACAATATCTATTGAAGATTTTATATCTGATTTACTCTTTCAGTTTCTTACACTAGAGAGACAATACGGTATTAACACAAATGAGTTTGATTTATTTCACTTATGAGTATGGTCTCAAGTTGCATCCATTTACCTATAAAAGCCTCAATGTGATCCTTCTTTATAGTTGAGTAGTACTCCATTGTATAAAAATAACTCTTTTTTATTCTTTCCTCAGTTAATGGGCATTTGGGTTGTTTCCAAGATTTAGCTATTACAAATTGTGCTGCTACAAACATGGGTGTACACATAGTGCTGTGTTACGATGTTTTCAATTCTTCTGGTAAAATACTCAGAAGGAGAATAACTGGGTCAAATAGAATCTCTAATCCTAGTTTTTTTTTTAGGAATATCTATACTGATTTTCCCAGTGTTTGTACCAGTCTACACTAACACCAACACTGGAAAAGGATTCCTTTTTCCCCACAGCCCCAAAAGCATTTGCTATTTTCTAATTTCTTGATGTTAGCCATTCTTTCTGGAGTGAGATGATATCTCAGTGTAGTTTTAATTTGCATTCAAATGATCAATGATGTTGAACATTTTTTCTTATTTATGTGCCACTTGTATTTCCGAATCTGAGAATTGTGTACTCATTTCAGATGCCCATTTTTGGGCTGAGTCTTTAAATTTGGGGAGCCTGATTTTTTTCAATTCTTTATATGTTCTAGAAAAAAGTCCTTTGATTGAGGGACAGTGACCAAAAATGTTTTCCCAAACTGTTGTTTTCTTTTCACTCTGTTAATGATTTCTTATGATGTGCAAAAACTTTTTAATAAGATGAGATCCTAAGTATTGATCCTTTGAAGTACTTCCCATGCAGTTTGTTTTTTGTTCATGAACTCTCAGCCTACTCCGATGTCCTTGAGACTTCTACCTACTTTTTTTTATGGCATGTCCACTGTTTCTGTCTTAATATTTAGGTCTTTGATTCATTTTGACTTTAGTGCATGGTGATAGGCATGGGTCTAGTTTAAGTATTTAGCATGTAGAAAGCCAGTTTTTTCAACATCGCTTATTCAAGCATCTGTCTTCCTTTCAGTTAACATGTTTGGCCCCTTTGTTGAAGATAAGGTGACTGAGTGTGTTTGTACTTGTGTCTTTATCTTCTGCTCTGTTTCATTGATCCTCAGGTCTGGTTTTTTGCCAGTACAATGCTGATTTTATTATAGAAACTTTGTAGCAAAATTTCAAGTCAGGGATTTTGATGCCTCCTGCCTTGCCTTTCTTGTCCAGGATTGCCATTGCTATTCTAGGTCTCTTATCATTACATATGAATTTTAGGAATGTTTTCTCTAGATCTGTGAGGTATGCTAATGGTATTTTGATCAGGAATACATTAATCTGTAAAACAGTTTTGAGTCATTTACATAAAGTTGGTTCTTCCTATCCTTGAGCAAGGGATATCTTTCCATTTTCTGAATTCCTGTTTGATTTCTTTTTTCACAGCATTATAATTTTCATTGTATAAGTGGTTGTGGAAAAACTGGCTTTTTACATGCTGAAGACTTAAACTAGAACCACACCTATCACCACGCACTAAACTAAAGTGAAAAATGGATCAAAAATCTAAATATTAAAACAGAAACTCTAAACCTACTGGATGACAATGTAAGTCAAAATCTCAAGGACACGGGGGTAGGCAAAGAGTTCATGAACTAAAACCAAACTGCATGGGAAGCACTTCAAAGAATCAACAACTGGGGTCTCATAATATTAAAAAGTGTTTGCACATTGAAAGAAATCACCAACAGAGGGAAAAGAAAACCCTCCGAATGGAAAAGGATTTTTGCTTACTGCCCCTCAGACAAAAGACTTTTATTTAGATTGCAAAAAGAATCGAATAAAATCAGACCCCTCAAATTTAAAGACCCAATCTGAAAATGGAAATCTGAGATGAATACACAATTCTCAGATGAAAAAATACAAATGGCAAATAAATATATGAAAAAATGTTCAACATCATTGGTCATTTGGGAAATACAAATTAAAACCTCACTGAGATATCATCTCACTTTGCAAAGAATGGTTAACATCAAGAAATTAACCAATGGGCCAGGGATTTAGCTCAGTGGCACAAGCATCTGCCTGGCAAGCACAAGGTCATGAGTTTGATCCACGGTAGAAAAAAAGAAAGAAATAAAAGACAAGAAATTAAACAATAACAAATGCTTTTGGGGTTGTGGGGAAAAAATGAACAGTTCCCATTGTTGGTGGGAGTGTAGACTGGTACAATCACTGTGGAAATCAATGTGGAGGTTTTTTAGAAAACTAGGATTAGAGGTTCCTTTCAGCCCAGCTACTCTCCTTCTGGGTATTTTCCCAGAAGAATTGAAAACATCATACCACAGCGATATATGTGCACCCATGTTTATAGCAGCACAATTTGCAATAGCTAAATCTTGAAAACAACCCAAATGCCCATCAACTGAGTAATGGATAAAAAAAGATGTGGTATTTTTATGTAATGGAATATTTATCAGCCATAAAGAACAGTAAACTCAAAACATACAGGTCAATGGATGCAACTAGAAACCATACTCATAAGTGAAATAAATCAAACATACATGTGTAAACACCATATTGTCTTGCTAGTGTAAAAACCTGAAAGAGTAAATAAGATCCAAAAGTTACAATAGATATAGTAAAAGGGAAAGAGACTGCTCAAAGGGAAACTGTATTTTTTGATCAATCTTGCATGTCTGTATCTGATAGCCTGCACAATTACTTTTAGGCTAACAATATGCAATATAGCAACCATTGCTAAATTTCTATCATCTGGTTTTGAAATCTTCTATCACCGTTGTTTTGTTGTTGTTGTTGTCGTCATTGTTGTTTTGCTTTTTTTGTTTGTTTTTTAATTGTTTGCTTCTAGATTTTTGTTTTTTCCTCTTTAAAATAATAAATAAATAAATAATCTGAGTGTGGGTATTGTGTTCAATGGAAAATTGAGATCAGGAGTGTGGTAATTTTTATGACCATGCCTGACTGCATTTAGAACCCTTTGGAACATGTTTATGTGAGCAATTTGGAAAGTTTTACAGTATGGTTAATGGGAATCCTTGGATGAATGATTTTACTCAGAGCTTAGAAGACCAGAATACTGATAGGAACAAAGACAGTAAATGCCAGGCTAAGGAGGTATCAATAGGGAAAAAGAAACACATTGCCATGTGTACTAAAGACTTTTATGTTGTATGTTAGCAAAAAATTTGTCATCATTTTGTTCAAAACATGAAATCTTGCAGGAGACTCTGATTATTGTCAGTGAAGTAATTAATAAGACAAGAAATTTCAAGACACCCAAACATTCAGGCCTTGAATTGGGTAGTACTGATTTCTTTTATTCAAATTTAGAGCTCTACTTAAGGACAAAAGGCAGAGCAGAAAATTTTCACAAATATATATTTTAGCCCAGTAGTGAACAGTTATAAAGTTGAACCCAAAGAATGTGCTAAAGAGGCCAGTGCTGTCATGATGAGAAAACTTTCTTTTGTATGGTTGACAAGGAGAAAAATGCCTTGAAGGCATTATATGAATTAGCACGATCCCACACATTTTGGTCTCAAATGTGTAAAATTGTCGATATTTCTTTTGAGAAGAGAGTCCCTGAAACCCTGCTTCACAAGTATTTCCAAAGGAATTGGTTACTCAAGATTCATTTCACTATGGTCAGCAACTTAAGTATACAAAATCTGCTGCAGCATGGCCTAAAAAGCTTCCACTGGCAGATGTCATTAGCATCATCTACATCATGTTGATTTTATAAGCATCCAGAATGGAAGAGTTGAAGGGTCAGAAAAGTTTCCATCCAGATTTCAAAGAAAGGCCTACATGGCCAGGCATGGAATTCTTAAGGTGGTAATCAACGAAACTGAAGGAATGAAGTCAAAGGTGCAGAAAGTCAGAGATGGCAGGGATATTTGCCAAGAAATGCTGCAGGCCATGAATGAAGCCAACCTAAGAGAGAGGCCTTGTGGGTTACAATGGGAAAGGCTACAGTGCTGTGACTGCCAAAATTCTTTAGAACCCATATTTTTATCATCATGTTCCCTGAAAGTCAGACATAGATTATTAGGATTATTAAGATTATTAGCTTCTAAATTGTGTTTGCAAGTATTTCTTTGAGGATTTTTGTGTCTATGTTCCTCAAATATACTGTCTGTAGTTATCTTTCTTTTATGTTTTACCATTATACAATTTTATTGTCAGGGTAATGCTGGCTTAATGGACTGAGTTTGTAATCATTTCTTCTCTTTCAATTCAAACAAACATTTTCCCTGTGCCATTTTTCCTCTGTATTATGCAATTTGTTTCTGAGTTTTACAATGTTTAAAGCTAAGAATTTCATTTGAGTTTCAGAAAAGAGTAGGACTTTTGAAAAATGCTGAAACTCTTGATACATTGGGAAAAAATTTGTATTTTTTTGTTGTACAGAGGATAGTTATATTACATTAGAGGGAATTATGAAATTACTATTGCCTTTTTATGGAGAACAAGTATGTTTTAAGGAAATGTACTTGGATAAAAGGGGTGGTGTATTGTGAACAGTGTACAGCTTCAACTATATTTGATCTGGAAGCCACTCCAGGCAAAGGTAGAGCCTATTTCAACGTGTGTTTGGATGGGTCATGTGGGCATGGCCTGGTAGTTTCTGTCTGGGTCCCTTCATTCTGCTCTGACACTCTTCCTGCTCTGCTTCCTGACCAGAATGAACTAAGCAACTTTGCTTCATCATTCTGTACTGCCACGATATGTCTGCCTTCAGTTCAGCCAAATACAGAGTTAAATTATGAGGAAATTAAACCTCTTTCACATCAATTTGGAGTGCCAGGTATTCTTTCCAGTAATGGGAAAATTAGCACATAAAATATCTAATACCTAATCTCTCCAGCTAAATGTTTGAATATTGTGCTGATGAGGAGTGGTGAAAGTGAATGCCATTGTCTCAGGTGATGTTAAAAGGAATGCTTTTAGTGTTTTTTCAGTTAGTATGATATTGACTGTGGGCTTGTCATACAAAGCTTTAATCTGAATGAGATAAGGCCCATCTATAACTGTTTTTTCATGAAGTGATACTGGATTCTGTCAAAGATTTTTTCTGCATCCATTTTGATAGCCACATGATTTTATGTTTGACTCTTTATATGGTTTATTATATTCATTTATGTATCAAGCCATCCTTGCATCCCTGAAAAGATGATATGGTTGTGATGTATGTTCATTAAATTTGTTGCTGAACTGTACTTGCAAATATTTCCTTGAGGACTTTCATTTTTATGCTCCTCAAATATATTGGCCTGTAGTATTTTGTTGTTGTTTTGCTCTGATTTTTCTTTAATCAATATACAATTTTGTTGTCAGGGTAATGCTGGCTTAATGGACTGAGTTTGGAGATCGTTTCTTCCCTTTCAGTCAGATGAAAAAGTTTGAAGGGTATTGTATTCTTCTATGAAGTTTCTGTAAAACTCAGTGGTAAATCTATGTGGTCCTAGGGTTCTTTTAGTTGGTAGAAGTCTGATTACTATATGTTGTAGTCAGGGGTTACAAGGAGAACAAGACAATACAGGATGCTTATAATTTATAGTATTATTTTATCATAGTCACCCAAGAGTTAAATACAAAAGAAAGACTGCAAGAAATCTGTCCACACACTAAAACACAAGGAATCCAGCTGAGGGCCTGGATCCCATGGCAATGTTCTGCATGAGTTCAGCTGAATACCTAGAGTCCATGACAATGCCCTCCACAAGTCCAACTGGAGGCCTACAGCCCATGTAAATGACTTATGCAAATCTGTTTCACAGCTCTGTGTTGGGAAGGCCCAAAGGTCAGTGGTGGAAGCTAGAAAGTCTGTGCCAGTAGGATGAAGTGTCTGTGCCAGTAGGTTGAGGGTTCTGCACTGGAGCCAGGAAGCCCAGCTCAAAATAAGGACCAAGGCTCCCCCAAAAAGTACCACAGTCGTCCTCAGTGACAACAAGGTCTCGAGTTCCTCTGATGATGAGAACAGCTGAGTTCATATCAGGAATCCAGCGTGACAAATTTTTCCTGAAGTTTGAACAGCACACCATCTTCCCTTCTGGAGACAGGAAGCAGTAAAGACCAGAACTCCCCCAAAATGAACCACAGCCTTTTTCAGCAACAACAAGGTCCTGTGATGATGAGAACATCCAAGTTCATATCAGGAAAGAAACTCAACAAGCTCCTCCAGGAGAACCCATGGCGACAGGAGAACCTAAAACACCATAGAGAGCCAACAGTACTGAACTCTTCCTCTCCACTTCTCCTTTTTATCTTGACAGCAATCCTCAGGTGGGTCATCCATGCTCAGCACTACACTGATTCAGTTCAGCTGGCATTACAAGTTAACCACCAGCTATCAATCCACCACATTATATCAATTTATTTTCTTGATATTGGTCTGCTTTGTATCACACTAAGTTATATGTGTCTGAAAATTTATCCATTTCTTCTAGATTATTTAAATTATAAGGATGTAACTTTTAGGCCAGGAATTTAGCTCAGTGGTACACCACCTGCCTGGCAAGTGTGAGGTCCTGAGTTAGATTCCTGGTACTCAAAAAATTAAAAAAGGGCGTGGCTTTCAAAATAGTTCTTAATAATCCCTGAATTTCAGTGGTGTTGGCTGTAATTTTCTTTTTTTTTTTTCATTTCTAATTTTGTTAATGTTGTGTTTTCTGTTTCTTTATTTTTGGTAAGATTGACTAAGGATTTATCAATCTTATTTATGCTTTTAAATAACAAGTCTTTGAGTAATTGATCTTTTGTATGTTTTCTTAGTCTCAATGCTATTAATTTTTGATTCTTTTATTTTTGGGTTTTTATTGTTCTTATTTTTCTAGGAAATTGAAATGAATCTAGGTTATTTGTTTAGGATTTCTCTGGTTTTATAATGTAGGCATTTGTGGCTATAGACTTCTTTTCTTAGTACTTCTCTCATTGTGTCTCATAGATTCTGCTATTTCATTTTTCCATTGTCATTTGATGCTCAAAATCTTTAAGTTTTTCCCTGATTTCTTTTCTGTGACTGCTAATGGATATATTATGTAATTTTTAGGTATTTGTGTAGTTTTTGTGCTTTCCTTTTCTGCTAATGCCTATATTTTATTGCATTGTGTTCTAATAGGATACATAAGAATAATTCATTTTTATGTATATTGAGACACATTTTGTGACCTAAAATATGGTCTATTTTGGAGAAAGTTTTGTGGGCTGCCGAAAAGAATATTTTGCTACTGTTGAATGAAACATTCTGTTAATTAAATTTTTTCCTTTGGTTAGTTTAACTCTCATATTTCCTTGCAGATTTTTTTATCTAGATAAACTATTCATTTGTGACAATGAGTAATTGTAGTCCCCTACCATGATTGCATTGATGTCTTTCTTTTTTTTTTTTTTGAGCGAAGAAAAGCAGAACAAACAAAAACTACAACAACAACAAAAAAAACGACATATATAGTAAAAACAACAAACAAAAGAGACAAGCAAACAACTAGAGTAAATACACAACATTGCAGGTTTACAAAACCGGAAGATAGAAGCCTGACAATGGTTGCAACATTGCACATCGTTAGCTTTAAAATGGTTTCTTACATTAACAGATATAGACATGCAAGATTGATCTAATCATATGAGTATAAATTGTTCTTTCTCAATAACGAATACATTCAGCAGTGTTCTTTTTAGTTATCTTACATATACATATATACAGGTGTATATCTTTTGCTCTTCCCTTTTCTCTTTCTGCCCATTCCCTTCTCGATTATCTTTGCTCTTTGAGCTGTTTTTTACCCTTCCATAGTATTTATTGTAGATTTTGAATCATATATACTTTTTCATTTTTTACACTAGGGAGACAATACGGTATTTACACATGTGGGTTTGATTTATCTCGCTTATGAGTATGGTCTCAAGTCGTGACCATTTACTTATAAAAGTCTCAATGCAATCTTTCTTAATAGCTGAGTAGTACTCCATTGTATAAAAATACCACATCTTTTTTATGCATTCTTTGATTGATGGGTGCTTGGGTTGTTTCCAAGATCTGGCTATTACAAATTGGGTTGCTATAAACATGGGTGCACAGATATCACTGTGGTATGATGTTTTCATTTCTTCTGGGAAAATGACCAGAAGAGGGATAGCTGGGTTGAATGGGATCTCTAATCCTAACTTCTTGAGGAATCTCCACACTGACTTCCACAGTGGCTGCACCAGTCTACACTCCCACCAACAGTGGAGAAGAGTTCCTTTTTCCCCACAGCCCCTCCAGCATTAGTTGTTGGTTGATTTTTTAATCTTGGCCATTCTTTCTGGGGTGAGATGGAATCTCAATGTTGTTTTAATTTGCATTTCCCGAATGACCATTGATGTTGAACATTTTTTCATATATTTATTTGCCATTTGTATTTCTTTCTCTGAGAAGTGTGTATTCATCTCAGATGCCCATTTTTGGATTGGGTCCTTGAATTTTAGGGGCCTGATTTTTTAATTCTTTATATGTTTTAGATAGAAGTCCTTTGTCTGATGGACAATTGGCTATGATATTTTCCCAGTTTGTGGGTTTGTTTAATGTAATTTTCACTGTATAGATCTTTTACTTCCTTTGTTAGATTGATTCCTAAGTATTTCATTTTTTTGGATGTTATAGTGAAGGGTGTGGTTTCCCTTATTTCTCTCTCAGTGACTTTGTTGTTTGTGTGCAGGAATGCTATTGATTTTTGAGTGTTCACCTTGTATCCAGCTACATTACTAAATTTGGATATTACTTCTAGAAGTCTTTTAATGGATTTTTGGGGGTCTTCTATGTAGAGTATCATATCGTCTGCAAATAATGATAATTTCACTTCTTCCTTTCCTGTCCTTATTCCCTTTATTTCTTTCTCTTGTCTAATTGCTCTGGCTAATATTTCCAGAACTATATTGAATAGGAGTGGTGATAATGGACATCCTTGTCTTGTTCCTGAATTTAGGTTGAAGGTTTTCAGTTTTTCTCCATTTAGTAAGATGTTGGCTGTTGGTTTATGATATATGGCTTTTATCAGGTTGAGGCAGAGACCATCTATTCCAATTTTCTGCAGGGTTTTGATCATGAATGGGTGTTGGATTTTGTCGAAAGCTTTCTCTGCATCTATTGAGATGATCATGTGGTTCTTGTCTTGGCCCTGTTGATATGGTGGATTACATGTATTGATTTCTGTACATTGAACCATCCCTGCATTCCTGGGATGAATCCCACTTGATCGTGGTGTATAATCTTTCTGATAACTTGCTGTATTCTATTTGCCTGTATTTTACTGAGGATTTTTGCGTCTATATTCATTAGGGCGATTGGCGTGTAATTTTCTTTTTTAGTTGGATCTTTCTCTGGTTTTGGTATTAGGGTGATACTTGTTTCCAGGAATGAGTTAGGGAGACTTGCTTCCCTTTTGATTTCATTGAAGAGTTTAAGGAGTGTTGGCATTAAGGCTTCCCTAAATTTCTTATAGAATTCAGCAGTGAATCCATCAGGGCCCGGGCTTTTCTTTGTTGGTAGGGTCTTAATTACATATTCAATTTCAGTAGCTGAAATTGGATTATTCAGCAGCTTTACTTCTTCTTGATTCAGCTTTGGTAGTTCATAGGTTTCTAGGAATCTGTCCATTTCTTCTGTGTTATCAAATCTATGTGAGTAAAGGTTTTCGAAGTAGGTGTTGATGATCTTCTGTATTTCCACCGGGTCTGTAGTGATTTCACCCTTTTCATTTCTT
>RJWM01043082.1:0-13995 GCA_004363535.1 Dasyprocta punctata
TTTGGACAAGAGATTTATTGGTTAAGACTGAGCTCTTATGTGAGTCAAATATCACAGAACAAACATTTCGGTGTGTCTGATTACCCTTCACTAGTGATGTAGCAGGAGACGCCCACAAGTTATGGCTAGAAAAATGGGGATTACTCACAGACTCCATGTGAAGTTTCAAAAGCAGGAACCTCAGGCTGTGAAGGACGCAATGGTGAGCAGCAGCGCCCTCTTAGGCAGGAGCCAGGCCATTGCACGGGTCCTCTGAGGGGCCGGGATCTAAGAGTGCAGGACAGATGCCCTCACTAAGGTCACATCCCACACCAACAGGAGCTGTCTCCCTCCCTAGACGTCTCCTTCCAAATTAGGAACCAGTGATCTGTCGAAGAGGTAGTCTGAAGTTTCTCCTCTGGTTCTACAGAATAAAAAACGTTCTCTAAGAAATTTGCTTTTAAATGAACTCTCTTTCAAGTTCCTTGCCTATTCAATGATTTTAAAATATAATAAGTGAATTTTTACACAAAACAGTGAGATGTTTAAGTATATCTGACATACTCAACATGCACATTTGTGACCTTCAATAACAGACACGCACAAACACACAAATACACACATATACACAATGCATTAGATACCATGGTCATACTTCTACTTCCTCCTCCTCACAGTTTCATGACCACATCAAAACCTCTGTTGCAGTTTAGCTCTCACCGTTCCCTCTAAAGCCTCATACATTTGAACTGTGACTGGATCACGTGTTCCTTCACTGAGGAGCTCAGGAGCTGACTGTCTGCTGGGAGGCGGAGCCTGGGTGACGGTGGTCACCGCAGATAAACTCTTGTCCCCAGCTTTTCTCTGTGTCTGTCTCTTGGGTGCCATGGTGTGAGCACCTTTCCTGCATGATCATTTCTGCATTACCATCTTTACCATGGAGCCAGTCAACTGTGAATTGAATCTTCTAAAAACTAGGGGTAAAACAAAGTTCTCCTCTTCTTGTCGTAGGTGTTGAATATTTTGTTCTACCGATGGAAAAGTTCACTAATACCACCTCTTGAAAACTTTTTCTCCCTTGTTACTAGGTTCCCACTAGAAATAAAATTATTATATATAAACATATAGAAAAACTGTGGTTTGATTACTCCTGGAAGATATTAAGACAGTGGACAACCCAGTGTGGCAGAGGACTGAGGAACTGTGAAACTGAAAAGCACAGCTCATTCTAAGTGATATTTTGTTTTCCCAATTCCTATTCATGAAAAAGTACATTTTACAGAATCCCAATAATAACACATCATGTTACACATTGTGCTTTACATCATTACATTAAGAAGCCTTGTATGAAAATTATATTAAAACATTCTCTTTAGAACATTTTGGGATTTACTAGAAATATTCTAGCATTCCGTTCCAAAACTCTTTCTCATCTCGACTGAACATTCTCTACTCAGTAAAAACTAACTTCCCATTCCCCTCTTCCCTATTATAGAGAAAATTATTAATGTAATTTATTGATGTAAATTATTTTTGTTTATTATAGACTTGTTTGATATAGAATATTTTATTTATTATATGTTTTTTCATAGTTTATATAAATAAGAATACAGATTACCAAAGTTGTGGATTGTGGACAGTAAGGAGATCTGCCTAAACTAAAAATCAGGACACAGTTTAGTGCTCAAAACAAGAAATTCAATTTTCAAGGAACACAAAGGTTTTTGAAGTTCTGAAATTTGTAATTTTTACATAAAATCAGATGTACTATTCTATGCCACTGTTGTTCTCTTATAAAAAGGAATGCTCATGCATGATGTGATTAATTTTTAAAATATTCTGTAAATGTTTCTTTAAGGACCTTTCAAATTTGAAAAAAAATTTGTTATTCTTATTTTATAATTTAAATAACTGAAATTAAAAACAATGAAGGGGCTCCCAGGAAATCCCGTTACTGAAGTTCAGTGCCAACATGAGAGTTCCAGTTTTCTTGTACAATTCTTATTCTAGGTTGTTTGACCAAAAAGAAATAAGTCTCTAAAGCTATGAAGACATCCTAGAATTACATAACCAAGAAATTTACACTACACACAGCACAAGACCAGTTGTCACCTACCTCTGCATAATGACATGATCTACAATATTTGTTACAAAGTAATAATGTGAATGAACTAGCAATATCCTATAGGGAAATTATTTTAGTGTATGGTCTACAAAAATTCACTTTCTGAAAGCCAAAAATTTGAAATAGATTGATTCACTCCACGGTTTAATTAATCTTCTAGTCACATACTACTATTTTCCTTATACACTGAAATATGAAGCTACAAAAGAAAGCAATCCTACTATACTCTGAAGAAACCCTTCAATTTTCCCTGCCCATATTTCTGTCGAATAGTAATTCTCTGTCACCAAGTGCTACTTCTAGGCCCTGTAATAGTTTGCCTGTGCTTGATTCAGCATTTCAGATTTAGCAGAAAATACATTGGAGGAAATTTCACAAGATCCCTATGCAAGCCTTGTTTTACCATCAAAAATCGAGACCCTCACTAAGTTAAACTACTAGCCCTAGATACTATTTATAATAACAATAGTAAAGGAATTAGACACCACTTCTATATATAGCAATCAATGATAGGTTCTTTTGTGCAGTTTCCAGTGCCCTTTTTTTCAGCTAACATACTCATTACAATAATCCTAACAATCTCATGAAGTTTTTCAAAAACTATGAGGCATGATTAAAACATACATAAATTCTTCCAATGAGAAACACATTGCATTAATCCCATCGAACTACATTCCTCACTTTGAACATGCATCACCTCATTCTTGCCACTTTCTGAAGCAAACCTGCAACTCCTCTTTTGCGTCTTGATGAGATGCCGCCAAATGCACAGTGAATGCCCTGATGGACCTCACCCAGTGGAAAGGCAGGACCACAAGAATAGGGTGCATCCTCACCCACCTCATCACTGAACTCATCCTGTGTGACTTCCAGCTGTTGCCCAAAATAAAAATGACCAAGAAAGGGAACATGTTGAATAGATTCAAGTCAACAAGGCAGATGTGACAGTACAACTAGAACATATTAACAAAAGGAGACTTCCAAAACTGCTTCAAAAGGAGGCAATATAATGGGATGAGTGTGTCGGAATCCAGTTGTAGTGTCTTGAGGGACATAAACGGCAGTGTGACTTTTACTGTAATTTTTTATATTAAAGATTCACTGTATATTTTGACAAGAACGTGTATATTTTAATTTGAGAAAGTAAGTATTTAAGTAGTTACCTGCATTTAATAATGAGCCAGACTCTTAAAATATCACTTGGAATCTCAATACACAGAACAGCAAAAGGCTAAAATGTTCTGGAGGAAAATGGTCTTCTGACCCTAAAGTCATTAACAAACAGAATGTCATTTACAACTCCTCAGCACCTTCGAAATGAATTTTTCAATCATTTTATGATTGATCGACTTTAAATACTTAATCATGTAACCTTGTTTCAAGCTGTTTTATGAGTATAATACAATTCCTTTCATGTCTGCTGTGTTCACATCAATGTATGAGTTTCAGTGATTCCTGGATATATTGAACAGTTTATTTAATAAATCTAAATTTCTCTAAAAAAGAAATATTCTGAATTAGTCACAGATTGTCCATGCATTCCATATAAGTCTTGCTGCTTATTGATTTTTCCCACAAGATCTGATTGGAAATCTTCTTTTAGGAGTTTTGGGGCAGTCTTGTCATGGAAGTGTAATGGAGCTGGGCATGGTGGTGCATACCTGTAATCCCACCATATAAGAGGCTAAAACAAGAGGATCTCTGTGAGTTCGAGGACAACCTGAGCAACTTAGTGAGGTCAAGGCCAGCCTGTACCACATAATGAAATCCTGTCTCAAAAAGTCAAAAAAATAAAAAAAGAATAAAAAGGATAAGTGAAGAAGTGTAATGGAATTCTTGCTAAAGCAAAGAAATGAAAAGAGGGGGAGGAGCAGGGGCAAGGGCAGAAGACAGACTTGTTTATTAACTATTCTCACAGTTTGTATAAACAAGAATATAAATTATCAAGTTATCTCCTTTGTGGACTGCAGACAATAAGGAGATCTACCTAAGGGAAACATCAGGACAGAGCGCAGTGCTCAAAACAATGAATTCAATTAAATACATACAGTGGTTTGTGAACCTCCAAAGTCTGTGTTTGAGATAAAAACAGGAGTACTTTTCTATTGTACTCTATCTTTTAAAAGTAATGCTAATTCATGACACGATTCATTTGTTAAATAGTTTACAAAGGTTTCTTCAAGGATCTCTCAAATTTGGGGAAATAAATGTTATTTATATTTTATATTTTAAATAATTGAAATTACAAACAATGAATGGCTCCCCGGCAGTCCTGTTAGTAAAGTTCAGTGCCAAAACAAGAATGCAAATTTTCTTACACAATTGCCATTCTAGCTTGTTTGGCCAAAAAGAAATTATCTTTAAAGCTATCAAGACATTGTGAAATAATACGACCAAGAAAGTTGTATAATACACAGCACAATAACAGTTGTCAGCAACATCTGTATAGTGCCATAATCTACAGTATTTGCTATAAATAAGCAATGTGAGTAAACTAGACATATTTTATGTTGGGGATGACAAATTCACAATGGCTAATTTTGCATACTTCCCTATGGGATAAAATGGAGACTTGGAATTATCAGTACCACCCATCTGATATTTCCCATTGACTCTTCTTAACATATGATCATCTATGCCCTCTTGAGTCATACCATGATTATCCTTGCCCATAGAGTCATAAACTTCTCAGTCTTCCACTGAATTGGAATCTTTCACTAGCCCCTCCTATCACTGTATACACTCAATAAATAGTGGCTGTTTAGGAGTGTGAGGAGGAGTAGACACTGGGAGACACTGACTTCCCAGCTATTCATGTATTACTAAACTTGTTTTTTATTTTATTTTTCTTGCTGTACCCTTAACACAGACAATTGGAACTCTTCACTGTGTCCCTGATATTTGGCACACGACATGACCAGAGCACACAAACTTCAAACCACAACGACCACTATCAAGGTGGTAACAATCCACTTAACTTTGCAAGACCAAATTAAGGGTAAATGGAGCATTCCAGTAATCATATAGCTCAGAGGCAAGTATCACATAAGAATCTAGCAGTCTGTCCATCTAGGGTAACAATGGGGCAGTTGTATACTTTACCTGCCAAAGAGAAAGAATTTAGCTGATTATGAAGCTGTGAAATGATGCAGACATAAAAGTGCCATCAAAGCAAGTTTTTAGATTATCCTGTTAGACAGTTGAATTCTATTCTCACTTTTCCAAAGCAGGTACACTCAATTTGAGAGTTTGGGATAAAATCAGTGAGAGCTTTTATGTACCTACTATCTAAAATAAAAAAAATTCACCAGAAAATGATAGCGATATATAAACTAGTGAAAGTCGCCCTCTTTCTTTGCAACATAACAGAAAAAAAAGCAGACCAACAGCCAGTTACCATTATAATGCGCTCTAACTGGGCTCACAAAATCATTATGAATGAGCCAAAGAATTAGAAAAGAGCCCTGATATAAGTGTAATGAAAAAGCCAGATCACCATATAACATGACTCTCAAGGGGCTGCTGAAGAAAAATGAAATGTGATTTTAAAAATGTGACTAATCAAATATATCCACTTTTGAGAGATATTTGCAATAAAATGTGAAACTTTTCCAATTTACTCACACATTTAGCTTTGTTCTCTACACCCCATTTGAAAGATAATGCTTCTGCTGCTATGCTTTCTACAGTACCCCTATCCCCCATACTGAGCACTCAGATCAGAAATAATCCCCTTCCTCCCCCTCCCACAAGGAAGCCAAAGCAGTGGCATGGCAGTATACCCACAGGCATTATGCTTTCCAGTCACTAAAGAGACAGACTTAGAACAACCATCTCATATACGCAATACACATACAGCTTTTAACATTTTGGTCTTCAAAGAATTAGGGCAGAGCGTGCTTGATAAAGGAGTCCAGGGTCCATATACTCTTAGTTGTTTGGATAACATAATTCAGTGTTTTCAAACGGTGCCAGGTGGTTTAAGCCATTTTGCCCACACATGCCTATCATCAGCACAATTCCTACATTTTGAAACACATTTAAAGACATTCATTTCAGAACACACTCAGGACAATCAAGATACCTTATTAAATCTACCAGTTCTTTAGTGGAGTTTTTGGGGTCTTCTATGTAGAATAGCATGCTATCTGTGAATAAGGATAGTTTAACTTCTTCTTTTCCTATTTTTATTTCTTTCTCTTGTCTAACTGCTCTGGCTAAAGTTTCTAGGACTATGTTGAATACTTGTGGAGACAGTGGACCGTCTTGCTTTGTTCCAGATTCTAGAAAGTTTTCAGTTTTTGTCCACTTAGTATGATGTTGGCTGTTGGATTGTCATAGATGACTTTTATCTAATTGAGATAAAGACCATTTATTACAATTTTCTGAAGAGTTTTTAACATGATTGAGTATTAGGCTTTGTCAAAAGTTTTTCTGCATCTATTCAGATAATCATATGATTTTTTTCTTGGTTCTGTTAATATGGTGTATTGCATTTATTGATTTGTTGATGTTGAACCATCCCTGCATCTCTGGGATGAATTGTACTTGGACATGTATAATCTTAATGATGATTTGTTGCATTCCCTTTGCCAGTATCTTATTAAGAATTTTTGCATCAATGTTCATTAGGGGAATTGGCCTGTAGGTTTCTTTCTTTGTTGCATTCTTCTCTGGTCTGGGAATCAGGATAATACTTCTATAGAAGTTACTTTAGAAGTACTCCTTTCCTTTCAATTTCTTTAGAAAGTTTCAGTATTAGCACTATTAGTTCTTCTCTAAATTTCTTATAGAAATCAACAGTGAATCTGTCTGAGCCTGGGCTTTTATTCCTTTTTAAATTATTAATCACATTTTCAATTTCATTGGCTGATATTGGTTCATTTAGAATTTTTATATCTTCTTGATTCAGCTTTGGCAATTCAATTGTGTCTAGAAATTGTTCCATTTCTTCTGTGTTTTCCATCTTTTTAGAATATAAGTTCTCATGATATAGAATATAGGTATTGATGATCTCCTGGATTTCTGTGAGATCTATTGTGATTTCCTCCTTTTGTTCCTATCAGCTTGAATTTGTAATTTTTTTATTTTCTCTTTTTGATGGGGTTGGCTAACCGTTTCTCAATTTTATTTACTCTTTCAAAGAACCAATTTTTTCTTCATTTATTGTTTTTATTGTTTTCTTGGTCTCTGTTGCATTAATTTCTGCTCTTGTTATATAATTTCCTCCCTCAGATGATGTGTGGGTTTGATTTGTTCTTTTTCTAGAAGTTTGAAATTCAACATTAGGTTGTTTATTTGAGTTCATTCCATTTTCCTCATGTGTGAGTTCACTGGTATAAATTGCCCTCATATGACTGCTTTCATTGCATCTCATAATTTTAGGTATGTTGCATTGGCAATATCATTTAATTGCACATGCTTCTATTTTCATCTTTAACTTCCTGTGTGACTTATTTATTGCTCAGAAGAATTTATTTAATTTTCATGTGATAATGTAGTTTTCTTTGTCAATGATTTCCAGTTTTATTGTGCTATGGTCAGACAGTATGCATGGGATGATGTCAATTACTCTGTACTTACTTAAACATATATCATCAGCTAATATATGATCCATTTTGGAGAATATCCCATGTACAGCTGAGAAGAATGTATATTCTGATGTTTTAGGGTAAAACACTCTGTAGACATCAACCAAGGCCCTTTGTTCACAGGCGTGGTTTAATTCTAATATTTTTTTTGTAGATTTGACCTATCCATCTGTAAGAGTGGGTTATTAAGTTCCCCCACTGCAATTGTGTTAGTGTTTTCCTGGTTTTTCATGTCATTAAATATGTGTTTTATATATTTGGGTGAGCCTGTACATAGATATTTAAGAAACATATCACATGCAAAGGATAGCCCATAAGAATCATAGCAGACTTCTCAACACAAAGGCTAAAATCAAGAAGAGCTTGGAGTGAAGCATTTAATGCCCTAAAGGAAAACAATCTTCAACTCAGATTGATGTACCCCAAAAGTATCATTCAATTGACGTAAAAATAAGATACTCCCATGACAAAGTGAAGAAATTTAGGACCACCAAACCAGCTCTACAGAATGTTCTGAAAGACATATTAGAAAGAGATAATGAAGACCACAAACACAGGAAAAACAATAGAAAAAAGCCACTAGGCAGGGTGAGAAATTAAAGAAAAAGATAGGGGAAAACAAAGAAATAACATAATACAGAAAAACCATTACATATCAATTATAACCATCAAAGTAAATGCCCTAAACTCACCAAACAAAAGAAACAGGCTGGTAGAATGGATCAAGAAGTAAGACTCAACAATATACTACATTCAGGAAACGTATTTAACCCAAAAAGAAACTCGTAGACTAATAGGCGAAGGATGGACAATAGTTCTCCGTGTCACAGGAACCCAGAAAAAAAGCAGGGGTAGGTATTCTACTTGTAGACAAGGCAGATTTTAAGCCAAACCTGATCAAAAGAGACAAAGAAGATTCCTACATGCTCATTAAGTGAAAACTATAAACTATCTTTGATGTTAACATTATATTTGGCTTTATTTAGGCCACAATTTAAGATTTTAAACTTTTTAAGTTCTGTGTTATGCCCCAGATTCTCACTACACATCTGGCTAAAAGTAGCTAGCAGTACCTATGACACAACCTGAATATTGGACTACCTTGAAATATCCTCCACCAGGACAATTAGTCCCACTGATTTTAATATCAGCCCTCTGCAAAGTCTCAGGACATGGACAAAATATGGCCTGACTATTTTTGTCAGAATCTGTAACATTCATGTCACTGCTCTTCTTCCCCATACCATTCTCATTTCCCATGAAATCTCCTGACCCTTGCCTTCATTGTCCCCATTGTGATCCCCATACTAGTCTTCTGAAGTCTGACCAAAATCCCCCCTCTAACTGTGATTACAACGTTCTATGGTTTCTGTATCCTACAATATCCAGCCTTTCTAAACAATTTCTCATCAAACCAATTCTAGACCTCATGGGCAGGCATTGTCATAGCAATGCCTTGGTTCTGGGTCCCTGTTTCCTCTATCTCAGGAACCAAATGTATGACACCCACAACTTAAAATAGTAGAGATTTAATTTGGCTATTGGTTTTAGTGGATTTGGTCCTTAGACAGCTGGCTCCAAGGCAGAAATAACAGGGCAGACAGCCATTATGAAGCCAAGGATCAAAGCAAGGGATCAGTGCCAAAAAGGAAGGGGTCAGGGATGAAATATAGACCTTAAAGTCATGTCACCATGACGCATCCACAGACACCTATAATGTACTTTACTAACCCCGTAGGTGGCTCCCAATCCAATGAAATTCACAATAAAGTCTAATCATTTCTGTGAGAATCTCTCATTAGAATGATTTTCCAAATATTTGGGCACTGGTACCACTCTCTGTTACTGTTATGTCTTACTAATCCTAGTAGAGAATTCACAGTTCATGATGTCAAGTTAGCTAGATGATTCTTTGTATTATCATTTTTTTTCATTACTTGAAGCATAGTGTGACCATTTGATGTGTCATAGATGGCTACATATGAGCATATAACAGTCTTGAGAGTTATAGCACAGAAAGGAGAAAAAATTAGAATGGAGTAAGTGACTGAGTATATTCTTTATGAGGAACCCTCAGGAAACCAACCAACCAAAGTGAAAAACAACATAAATGAGCTACCATAAGGACCTGCATTGTTTACCTCAGTAGCTCGTATGTTGATTTCATTCAGCAGTTTCCAACACACCATAAAGATTCATCCAAGTACAACAGTAGGTGTCGGCATTCACCACAGTCTCTGACATTTTTCTAACCGTTCATGCAAGGCAATCCTACTGTCCCAATCAATTTAGAAATAGAAAGGGCATTTTCTGGGAAACTATAGCCTTTGCAATAGATTTAGCTGCAGTAGACAATGTTTAAGGTAGATTTCTTCTCATTACTTTACTCATATTTACACCAAGCCAGAATAGGAGCATTTTCCAAAACAATGACCACTTAGGTGTGCTTATACCTAATGCCAAAATATTCTGCATGCTCTACTGCAAATTAAGATTTATAAATAAATATTGAGTTTCAGTTAACTACTGAGTGATCCTGGTACAAATAGAAACTATTTTCCACTTTCTGAAACATGAACTTACACACATGTTCTAGCTCAATAAATCCTTGACAAATAAAATTATATTCTGCAGGCGTAGAGAAGAGAGCTCCCTGCAGGACGCCATGGGTCTTTTTTCCACCATGAGGGAAGCACTAGTAAAATGCATATCTGAGTCTTCATTTTTGAAGCTTAAGACATTTTTTAATGTTACCAAAGATTAAGAAATCATGGTTATGAATTTATCTCTAAACTGTGGCATTATATTTTTTTTAGTTTTCTTATTCAATCTCTGGCATAACTTAACTATAGAATTTTCAATGTTGGTTTTTATGTAGCAGTGAATTAAAGCTAGCAATCTGAATGTGTCAAAATAAAACTTAGCCTAAAGACTCAAATGATACATTTGATACATCAATGAAATTCATTGGAAGGTAAACCAGAGAATATTCAAGATCATGAAAATACTCCTGTTTAATACAATGCAATGATTCTATATGGTCTGTCTCCAAACATAAGTTCCCATAAGTGAGATGAATGAAAGAGGATGGAAGCTTTAAAAGGGGGGATCTACTGAGAGGTAAATGAATTAATCCTCAGAATAGATTAAGTGATGCTCACAGAAGTGAACTGTTTAGCAAAACAGTGCTTTAAAAGAACAAGATGCCATCAGCCATTCACAGCACCAGTGCCCATGGCACACTCTTGGAAAAGGAAAACTGTTTGACAAATAAATGTTTTTAAGAAGTAAATTCATCACCATGAGCATTTTGTTATGCTGAGCACAAAACAGATCAAGACACAAAGACACATAACAGAACTGTTTCTGAGGAGAGACCTCCCAGCCAGTGCATCCTGTGGGTTTGGTTCAACAACAAGGAAAAAAAACCTGCCTTGCACTGATATAGGACTGGAAGGGCGAGGGGTATCGTAATCATACTCTTATACAGTTTCTGGCATTCTCTATTCATTCCGTAGTGACACAAAACAGCATACCATTTCCTAAAAAATAACCGAAGATCGGAAACTGAAGCCTTAAGAATGAAAATTTCATGCTCTGATTTTAACTGTTTAGCTTAGTATGGGCCATGCATGATTTTGTAGCATCTTGTATTTGTTCTCTGGAAACCATCCACACACTGACTGGCACACATCTTCCAATCACAGCACACCGACTGTGCAAAGATGAAATTTCAGGGATTTTACTTTAATGTACATAAATTAATTTTATGATTAGATCTGAATTTGCAAATTAATTGAATTTCCAGTGATGCATGAAATATATTTCCTTCTTATTAAGTGTCACATCTGTAAACTACTTCTTTAAAAACTCTATTGGAAATTTAATTAGTCTCAGTGGTGTGGCCAAAGAATCCTGACCAATTAGAGACTGGAGGAAATGTGGGCTCCTTGGAGGCTGAGATCACCAGGTCACCAGAGATTGTCAGCAGTATGACCCCCACACATCCTTAATGAAGTCTCAGCAGGATCACCAGTATTTCAGAAGCAGGGCCGCACACATGGTTCACACTGGTCATCTCACTGAGGAGTGAGCTTGCATTATACTCATTGAAAAAAGAAGCAGAAGCAAGGATCTCATGGTCTTTTAACATTGAGCAAAAACAACATTCATGTTAGTGAAGTGACACTCGTTGATTCACTGCTCAGGTAATTTTGTACATGTTTAGTTTATGTATTTCTATTAACAAGAGTAATGAATAAGTTACCAGTACTTGTGAAATACGTACTTCAAAATCTTAAGCTGATGTAACTATTACAGATTCACATAATATATGTGTGCTTATAGAATAGACAGACTGCTTCACATTCTAGTGTTTATTTTAGATAATTACTTCTTCAAATGTTCTCTTAGGATCTATGTTTCATATGTGGCTCAGATCCAAAGCCAGAAATCATAATGATGGAAAATTATCCTGGACCTGCAAATTTGATATTTCCTGCATCTGAACTCAAAAGGGTAACTAAGAAATCTATAAACTAATGAATTTATGAGGCGATTTCATGGAAATAAAACCATGTAAGCAAACATAGTTCTTCATTTGCAAAAAAAATGTTGAGGTGTCTAGTATGGAAAATTATGGTACATTTTTATAATAATGATTTCATATCACGTAAAATCATAATGCCAATTTTTTAGGTATATTATTATATGTCACCCATTTCACCATATATGGGGAATTAGCAATCATACTCAATCTGTTGTCCACGTTTTAAAATTGTAGGCCAAACAATTTCAACATATCACTGAGAAAATAAATGAGGAGGAATGATCCTTGGATTTCCTCTTGTGCACAAGACCAGGATGCAATGTGCAGAATGGAAAGGTAGGGTGAATCAGCTCAGGGAAACTTGAGAGTTTGTTTGCACTAAAAAGGAACGACAAGGGCCGGGAGTTTGGCTCAGTGCCTTAAGCGCCTGCCCTGGCAGGCGCAAGGTTGCGAGTTCAATCCCCGGTGCCGCAAAAAAAAAAAAAAAAAAAAAAAAAAAAGTTATAAAAAAAATAAGGAAGGACATGTAATAGGAAGAAATGGAGAAAGGGAGCTGGGTTTCCATCACCCTGATCTGTCATTTTGATGAAGGATCTTAAAAACCTCTGTAGTGTGGTTTGCAGCAGTGACTGACACCATGTAGCAGCAGCATCCTCATCAGTTAGCTGTGTCTTTTGCATTGATTCTGTGCTTAAAGGATTTTCTCTTTACTAGAGAAATAAAGTTAAAAGAAAACACATGTAACTCAGAGAATTAGCAGGCAAAACAATACTCATTGAATATTTTTGTAAAACATTAAAGACTCACATGAACGTACTAATGTAAGCAAATCATTCTTTTAACCAAACTCCCGGCCCTGGTTTTTTGAGGCAAGGTCGCACTATGTACCTCAGGCCAGCCTTGCATTCATGTTGTAGCCCAAGCCTGCCTCAAACTCACAACGTTCTGCCTACCTCAGCCTCCTCAGTGCTGGGATTAAAGGCGTGAGCCACCACACCTGGCTAGCAAATCATTCTTACCATGCATGTAAAATGCAGTATTCTAATTGTTGTAATGGCAAAGTATTTCCTATAAAGTATTACAAATGTCAATGAAAATATTTTCAGTGTTATAACCCCTCAATTCTGTTTTTCACCAATGAAAATAAAATAACACTGAGATTAGACCTCTCTGTCTCACTAATTTTAATATTGAAAAGACAATTTGTAAACAGCTCATTTATGATTTTAATGCTTCAAGACAAGCACATGTAAATTAAATTTAAACTAAAAATTTAAGAAGAATGAGATTTTAACAAAAGCTATGAAAGGAAGCAAAGGGTAGATCTGGATAGAAAGTTGGCACCTATTAAGTGTTAGAATCCATTCCTAGGAGAAGGTTTATTTTAGGAAGACTACTTCAATATTTTTTTTTCTCCTGTTCATAAAATACACAGACAAGGTATTACAAGATGGGACTAGCCTATGTACTGTTGATAGAAACAGAATTTTTACATCCCAAAAGCAGTAACATCTTGCATAGATGACAGTGCAGAGAGAGAGAGAAAGATCTCATGCACAGTCTAGAAGAGCTCCTTAAGTGAGAGAAAGGTGCAGAATGAACTGCCTGGTGTAATTTATATCAAAGTCATTGTCAAATGAAACTCAGGGTCATGCATTAGATCTGTTAGGAAAAAATGATGAGAGCAGGCAGATCACAGCCATTCTCCACCCTAGGACCTGGAGAAGGAGGAGCAGATGCAGGATTCCCAG